>JAZBGZ010000147.1:42164-58479 GCA_037414795.1 Stenodera caucasica | reverse complement strand
ATATATATTTTTTTGTGTGTATGTTCGGAAAACTAGGCCAAAACCCTTTTTTGTCCCGATCATGTTTACGTTGTAGAACTAAGTTCGGCCCTAAATTATTCGTTTTTATTGTCATCGATATTGGGTTGATTGATACCTCTGTAATCGGGACACGTTCATTAAAATCCGGTAAATATTAATAATTATAGAGTGAACTTTTCCAGAAAATGTCTATATTCGTTTTGTGTGTATGTGTGTGAAAATATCATCAAGTTAAAGCTTGAAAGGTTGCCCAGTAAACGTCGAAGAAACCCCCAAGGAGAATAATCTCTTTAGAAATCATCACAAATAATAAAAAAATTATAGATAAAAATTTTTAATTTTAATCTAGAAATTAATAAAAATGAGAAATTAGGAAATATTGCACTTACGTAATCCGATTGTAAACAATAAAGTTACAAGACGCTTTGAGAAATCCATAATTATAAAATTTTTCGTATAAAAGTTCGTTGTCATCAAATATTCATAAATTTGTTCGATTGGGACAAAAATCACAATAAAATCCTCATAATTGGCGAAAACACTCGATAATTAAGCACTTATAATCGGAAAACCACCTTTTAAATTAGTTTCGGGTTGATTTAAAATAACCAAAAAAAAACACTACTTTATCAATAACGGTCATGTCATCACTACCACAATTGAATAAAGTCTCCAATAACAGTTTATAATGACAATAATAATTGGTTAATAGTCACAATAGCACAGTTTTCTTTAAGTTCTCACCGGAAAAACTAAATTTTCCAAGCGAACGGAAAACTTTCGAACAGCAACGCTAACAACACACAAACATCCAAGGCGGTCGTGTAACGGAATGAGCGCCAACCGGATTCAAAGCTGGCGTCCGTTAAGAAAACGCCGATTCTAGCGCCCTCTTTAAAAACAACACAAACTAACATAAAACAGACAACGATTTATACCGAACTATATGAGCTAGAAAGAGATATCTTTATAAAACAATCAACAAGCAACTGTCGCGTTAGCATCTTGAAATAGCTGCAGTTGATAGAAAGAGATGCAGATAATACAATCGTCGTTTATTTGGGGTGGTTGTTTGTATAGAAAGAGAGTTCCAGCTGATGGTGGTGGTGGTTGGTTCTGTTGTATTTCAATTCAACGATGTTACAACTAAATACCCCTAGATTTTTCCAACTAGACTAGGTTCGGGTCGGGTGGTTTATAATAAGGATAAATCGTCGATTTTTTGGACGAATCTAAGGATCTCAATTTATTCGAAAACAACCCTTACTATTGTAGATTGATGAATATTTTTGCTTAAAGAAAACACAACTCTGAAGAAACGGGATCAAAAGATTGAAGAGATTTGTTTGTAAACGTAAATTCGAATGCTTTGATTTACATCAAAAGTAATGCAGAATAACTCGAAAATTGGGGGTAGTTTTATATGAAAGAAATAACGACTATTTCCACAAGCTACACCCATATATTTTTTTTAAAAAACAAAACAATAGAGTGGGTTTAATTGAAAGTGAGTGAAACATAGTCAAAGATTTCAATAGAACTCATTTGATTGAAATGCATCGGTGGATGAAGAAAATTGATATTTCAGGGTGATTTTCCCCAGATTCATTCTACTCCCACTATTGCATCATTAAAAATTCACCCCTATTACACTGATTCATAACAACATCCACAATAAATAATATCTATCAATATGTTTCATTAATTCGCCAATATCGAAATTGACACCCCGAATAAATGTAGTAGAGATGGGATTGTATCGATACTGTACTGGGATTCTAAATACGAGTCTAGAAATTGACTCAAATCACGATCGAGATGAGATGTCGCAGGAATTATTAATATCTCGTATATCTGAACGTTAAAGGTGAATCTGTGATTTCTTACTTCTATGGTTATTTAGGGTGAATTAGGCTAATTGAAAAATAATTTCCGCAAAACAGTTCCTGGTCCATTAGAGTGAAGAAAATACATTAGCAACGACTCGTTTACCTCAAAACTAACGATTTTTCCTTTATGCAAAATACTTATAAATTTACATGAATACAGCATTTATTTGATTATTCTCCATTTCATTAATTATATTGGAATCAATTTGAATTTTATAATTAATGATTTTAATTGAAAACGGAACGGTATTAGAGGCTCCAAAGGAACAAAGTTTAGATTTTTCACAAAGAAAACGATTTGAGAAAAAGGGATTAATTCAGCGGTCCTTGCTTTGTTTCAAAATGAACATTGAATTATTCCCATTGATTCAATAGAAATTAGATGGCCCATCATTGTATTCTATGTGTCTATATCAAGTACAATGTTCATTGACGTGGGATATATTCGTTCTCTTTCATCAATAGAACGTGTGACTCTATCTTTCTCTTATATTGAGAGAACTATGCTTTCTTTGATGTCCCATCTCTAATTACAAGCAGTACAATGCAACTTTTAGAAGTACTGTTCGGCATAAATTGCTGTATACCTGGGGCGCCGTTTTTTACAAATGAAATGTGAAAAATGGCTCAAATGCTAAATTACAATTTATTGTTGAAGATTCTGAAATTTAAAATTTCTAATGATAATCTTAATTGTAATATCTTATTGTTGTTTTGTCCCAATAAAAATTCGATGCTATCCAAATTTGAATAAATCAACAATAAAACTGTAATTCAGCCATAATCAGTTTATTAAATTTATTAATATGTTTTTTTTCCAGAAAAATATTTAGTTAAATGTCTGGAGATAAACAGTGAAGGAGATAAATCGCGTACATAAAACAAAGATTAGCATAAAAGAAACAGAACAACGACCATTAACCACACCCAGTATCCACCTACATTCATTAGGAAATAATAAAAAAAAAAAACGAGAAAAAATCGGTTCATTTCTATAAAGTCCACCATGATTATTATTGATCCTTGACAATTTCAACAATAAAAGTTAAAATTATTTCTACTTCAGTTTTATTTAAATATTGATAAAATTGGCAAACGATAATAATGCAACTCCACCTTCTTTATGTTATATTAAATAATCTCTTTATGTTTATGTTCACTTGTACATAATATTATGCAACTGGATACGTGCATATGGAGAAAATTACCCTTAATTACAATGAACTCATTCGATTGAGTCATGTCCCAATTAGTTTTTTATTATAATTAATTGAAGTCAAAGACCCCGATTTTCAACGATTAGAAGATAAAAAACAGAATTGATGATCGAGCAAGTTGCTAGAGGTACTCAACTATCCTCCAAATGCAGCTCTAGCAATTTCACCTATTGCAATCAACTCTCGACTGTATGACATAAAGTCAAGCAAGTTACGAGAGCTCAACTACTCTAGCAATGCTACTCAAATTTCGTTCTCTTGCAAGTTTAATTCAGTTGCGATACTGTTTACACTGGTTCAGTGTTGTAAGTTGCTTGTTCGATTAGTAGTGGGATGTGATTTGAGAACCTATATCAAAATTGTGCTTGATTTGGTCTATTTCTGAGAGCATTGTTGTTTTAAATTGTGAATATTTGATGAAGATAACACTACTGGTGCTTGGATCGTTGTAATAATTCAACGATTCTTCTGTAAACAGGACAAATCAACTGTGTTATTCTTGAAATATTCAGCTTGAAGCTCTATTGACCGGCTTCTCTATCACGATGTAGTTCAAATATTGAATATGTTATCAATTTTTCCATCACTGGATTCAAATCTGATTTACGCTATAAAAGTGAATTTCGTTATGAACTTATAGGGTTGTTGTTGTTGTTTTGTTTTTTTTTTGATTTAAGTTCTTAGACGCTACGTTGTAATTATCTCCAACCAAAGTTCAGGTAGAGACGAGCCGAGAAATATTCTGATCTGTAAATGATTATCGTTGTGTTGTGGACCAAGACCTTCTCCATTTAAACGCCCTTTGGGCCTTACAAAACTGAGGTGGCTCAATCTCGTTATATTCAAAGCCATTGTGGGCGTATTTAAATGCTGGTCTCTCTTCCCGGTACATTTATAACCATTCTAGCCGTCTCCATGTTTTTTTTTTCTTTTTTTGACTTTCTCTATATAAAGTCCATTTTATTTTAATGGGAATTTACGTTTATAACAACGTAGATTTTTTCCAATTCTAGTTGAATTAATTAAGATTTTATCATTAAAACAAAGATTGTTGTATGTTAATTGGTTTTTATAAACATTTAGGTTTAATATTGTGTATTATATTAGATGTAAAATTGTAAATACGTTTATAATTAAACTTTAATACAACGGCAAATTGCCCCATTGGAGACTTTAATATTATCTTGAACGTTTTTGTTATAAACATTGGGTCAAAAAAAATTTTTTTGTAACAGCCAAGCAATTTCTAAATGTGGTAAATTACAAGGGGCCCCCCAAACATCAATCAGATCTTTATCGAACAAGATTGGGTCCATGTCAAAGAAAAGCTGAAGATATCCCGTAGTGAAACAACATTGGCAATTTTCTTCCAACAACAAACAGGGTCTCCGTTTTTCTTTCTGTTCGAACAAACACCCTTGTAATTATTCGCGACAAATTCAACTATCATCATCATCATCATCATCATTATTATTATTACTTTAATTTATTGTTATTACACGCATTTATAGTTTTGATTAATTTAACGAAAATGACCAATAAAGAGACTTTGATATCAAGCAAAGTCACGCTAGTAGTAATACCGATTTTTAATTTATAACTCCAATAAAGATGGTCGTTCCGTTTTCTCGTCGTTATATAAGCTCCGGTAAGATGTCGTCTTTCGAAAATTATGATTGAGAGTGAGTTTTTACGACATTATCCGAAATATGGCGAATTTCACCCTTAAATTGTGATCATTTTGTTATTCTATAAACTCAGAAATTAATTTCTGAATGTTCGACTCGCTTCTAAGATAATTTCGAAGCTGATTAAAAAATAAATTAGTTTTTTTTTTCCTCTTTTCGACCTGCCTCTATGGCCAAGGGGGTGTTAACATCGTCTAGTGTTTCTATTGAGAGTGAATAGAGAAAAGTTTTTTACCTGGAATTAGACGACCTTTTTTCTTCAGACATTCGCTTCGACACCTTGAAATTTATTTTATAAAACGTAGAAGACTAATGAAATAAGTGCCAACTGGTGGATTTTCTCGAGATTTTTTGCTACATTCCATCCATCTTCTTCGGTTTATTGTTAATTTAATTACAATGCAAATGAGAAGGAATTAACTGAAATTATAAATTAATGAAGATAATTTGTTGCTTGTTCCGTCATTAATGTTTTATAAATTTTATAAATTGATTAGTTTTGGAGCAAGTTGAAGAGATTGGATTCTTGAGAGGATTAGAACAATAAAGATCTAATAGTTTGTTATGATTTATTCTCTTAACAGGCTATTTTAAAAGATTGCATCTTCGAAGAATTGAAAATCAATTATCGAGAATGTTCGAATAGCTAAAAGTTATAAAGTCGTGTAAAGTAAAATTTAACAGGAGAGAATTGAGAAATTCAAATTTACCGTGGAACGTTAAAATAAAGACAATTCAACATTTAAAAAAAATTTGATTCGAAAACATAAACTATTTCCTGAAAAAAAAACTGAAATTTTCCGGAACGTGTTTGAGTTTATTTGAAAAATATGCCGAATCATAGATCAACATATCAAAAAATTGATGTTAACTTTCGTTTGGGAGGCGTGAAAATGCGCCTGAATTATTCACTGAAAATCCCCCACAAATAAAAATAAAAGATGCGGAAGAAATAAAAATTGAGTTATGAGAGGAAAAATGCGTCTACAAGACGAACAAAGTAGTTTCGCACACACCAAAAAAAAAGTTGTTAAAGGGATATATTGATTGATGAACAGGAAGAATTTCGCAAAAAAATTTATCGTATTTTTGGAATATTGCCAAAGTGTAAAAAAATCATTGAAACAGATTTAGAATGATTTTGAAGATAAACGCGGACAATTGGAAGAATGTTTCCATAAATCAAAAAATTGTTAAATATACCGAATAACGTTAGAATTGTGCCCGAAAAAGCTGAAATATTGAGAATTGAGAATTCGAAATTGTATTGAAACAACTGATCTGGGTTAGAAGTTGAACTGGTTCAAAAATAAGTCGGAAATATTGGTAGAAATATGAAAATACTGCTGAGATAGTTTGTGAAGTGAAACAGCAACGTGTGAATTTTGCTGAAAACTGAAAAAATTACGGAATTTCGCTGATACCGTTCAAACTTCTTTATGAAATATAGGGTGTGTAAATTCAGCTGAAAACGCTCATATTTCGTCTATCGAAGTCTTCGTAGTTAGGTAAATTTCAAAATACGCTCGTTTCAATCAATAAATCAACCCTGTCGTTGTAAATAAAGTAAAAAAATTGTTTATTGACAATCTGATATTTTTTTATTTGTAGATCATCAAGTTCTAATTCATCTGATAAACTATAATAATAAAATAGTAGCTTGTTCCATGAAAATTATAGATTAAATATTATCGGAATTCCAATTAAATATTATCTGGAACAAGTTTTATGCTTTACGTAGAGGACTACGGTCATTCAGTCAATTTCATCTTCTTCTCTTTCGTTCTGTTGATGTTCGCGATTTAAATGAAATTAATCGAGACTAGTGCCAGTTTTACGAAAACGTGATTCGAATAAACTGTTACTAATTTCTATTTGGATTATAATCTATACAGTCCAAATATACGGTTAAATGGATTAGATTTGGGCTTTTTGAATGGGGAATTTTTCGACAAAGTTCTCAATATTTTCCGCTTCGTTCGTAAAATAGGCAAAATTCACACTCGAATCGATATTCACGTTATTATTTTATTATTGTAGATAGTCGATTGATTTATCTCGCTTTTATTGTATAACATTAATAAATGACGTGTATTCAAATCATGGTCAATAATTTTAACATGACAGATGTCGAATAACTGAATTATGTCGATTGGAATTATCGGGATATTTCAGGAATTTCAGTACAAAAATATTCGGAGATCCGTTTTTCGCCAGCAAAATTCCGATAGCGAAATATCGAAATAATCCACTACTGAATCCCAATCTTTCATTGTTAAGAGCTATAATTTCGCCTGAATGTTGAAGCTTCGGATGCTTCAAAATATTTAACAGTTTGAAACACATGAAATCCATAAACTACCGGATCTCTGTTCAGATTGATGTAGTTACGAACATTTATCTATTTTCTAACGTTATTTATCACATTTAGGATGAATTCACTTTACAATTACCATCAAACAAATACAGACATATATCGGAACAAGATGCCAACTAGATTAGAGAGATACACCATCATCTGTTTCATTTGATATTGCCGTATACATTTTTATTTTCCAATTTTCCCTTTCTGTTTCCATTTTATTGATTGATCATCGGATATTGTGGATATAAACGGGGATTTCATTAAGAATATGGCCTGGATTTTTAAACGAACCCATTCTTTATCTGAACTATGTTAACAGAATTCACCGAGAAAACAACCCTCTAGTTCTGCTCAAACTCTGATATAACCCTTATACTATAATATAAATGGAATTTTGTCAGTCAGAAAGTTATTCCGGATATGGCAAAACTAAGTTCCGGACGTGAATAGAATCATTGAAACGATTCCACAATCTCTCTCGCTCTATTTTACTTTATATCTATATTTTGAACAACAAGGCTAAATTGAGAGGACGATTGTTGAATTGTCGGATTATCGGTGAAATTTTCGAACGAAAGGAAAACACTCGGCCAGTTGTCAAAAGTTTCCCATTGAAATTGGGGTTGTCACAGCCATCTTGTGATTTCAACAAGGAATTTGTCAATTGTCGAACAACGGTTATATTGTAGAGAAGACGAAATTTAATACTTGTCCCAATATTGATACCTCATCGAAAAAAAAAAATATATGAAACGTCAATAACATTTGTTTTTGATTGGGAAAAAGTTATTAGAATTGGAACAAAAAATCTGGAATTTTTTTATAAAATTTCAAATCATCGAATCGACAGACTCTGTTGAATCGGGAAATTCGGCAGTTTTGACAAGATGAAATAATTCTAAACTGTTGATGGAAAAAATTAGCAATTTGCTAGGAGCGGCTAAATTTTCAATTTCAATTAATGAATGGACAGTTGAGCTGTGGTCGAAAAAATTCGGCACTTATACAAAAAATACAAAAATTTATGAAATCGAAACAAGAAGAAAACATGAATAGAGTAAAGGAAATGTTTGCTTCACAAACTAATAAAACTTAGCATAAATCAATTCGGAATTTCCATGAAACTGTGCTTCGAAAATCATAAAAAATTCACAACTGAGACCGAAATCCAGTAATTTATTTCCAGGCAAAATCATAAAAGGACACGAAACAGTTCACGTTTTATGCGATATCCTCAATCAGGATCGCTTGTCCTCCAACTTTTAATTCACCTGTCCAGGCTCAATGGTGTTAGATTAATAGATAGAAAACGTAAAGGAATCGGGAACAAAACGGGATGTCGTGACAACCGGTCCTTCATATTATCCTTTAGTATCAATCATAAAAATCCAATTCAATGAAACTGTCGGGATCGAGATAGAGATGAGGATCAGACGTCGAATTGTGTATATTCGAAATTTCAAATTTGTAAATTAGTCTAGTTGCAGGATTATAAATCCCAGACAATATGGCCTTAAAGTCTCTAGCGAAATTTGTTCGAGACTAAAATAATATTCCATTGATCGAGATATTGAAAATTCAACTATCTAACAAAAATAAATTTCGAAAAAATTTCCACAACTAAATCGATTTTAAAGAAACACAAACTGTGAAGAATAGGGAAGATAAGAATATGAATCAATAAACTCGTGCCAGTTAAAGTTGCTAATCGATTCTCTTGAGGATAATCAATTTTTAATGTCAATAGTTTCAACTAAGAGTTTTGAATATAAACTATTTATGGATTGCATTTTGTTTTTCTATAAATTTAGATCGGTGGAGAATTTTCACCATACAAATTAAATTGTTAAACTGTTTTCGCAAATAAAGTGGATTGTGAATTACTGGCTCACCTGTATAAGCTCGAAATGACCACAATTTATCGGCCCTTAGGGACCATCGTATTACCAAACATTATATAAGACCTCCGAGTTATTGAAACATTATTTAATCGATGGCGGAATTTAAATCGTAAATTCAGATTTAACTTTATAATTATTGTAAACAGTCAATAAGATTATAAATTTGTTGGTTTTGCCACTTATTTTTTTTTCTTGTCGAAAGTTAACAGTTCGCCGCTGGATATTTTAATTATAAAGTAAATGAAATGGAAATGAAACGATAAAAAGAGAAAAAAGTCTGTTTATATAAAACGGGCTACATTTAGAAAGACAAACTTTAAGCTTGAACAACAAAAGTAAAGTGTTATCATTTAAATAAATATATAACTAAAAGGGCTGCTTAAAGTTTTCGTTTTCTGTTTGTATGACTTGTTTTCTCTTAAATGTTTTGAAATGGTGGTTTAAAGCTCCTAAAGCGTTGTCGTTTAAGTTGTGAATGTGACACTTTACTTCCCAGTTTAATCCACCATCATCACCACCTTTTACCACCCCTATCTTTACAACTTTGTATCAAGCAATTAAACTTTTAAATTATCCAGCTTTAAAGTCAAAAATAATTAATAAAAAAATAGAAACGAAAAGCTCTAAAGTGTCCGATTCCAGACTCGAATAATCACGAAAAAATCTGAAACTCGAGAATTTTTGGCAGAAACGATTTGAAATGTGAAAATCGAGTGGAAATTTTGAAAAGTCAAAAATCACCCCAAATGTTTTGAATAATGCAAGTGTGTGAAATTGTAAAAACGCATAAATTCGATTCGAAATAATTGAAAGTCATGTTGGATACGAGCACTCTTGACAGGGGTTGATTAATTTTTTGTCATTACTACTATTATTATTATAATTATTTAGAAAAATAAACACGCTATTTCATTGTTGAGGGAAATTCATTATACATACATAGTTTTCTGTACGTTATCGTTGTGGAAATCGTTGATAACAGCGAACAATTTAATGATAAATCAAAAATAAATTACGACAAGATTTTAATAAACTCATTAAGTTGGTTGGAAATAAAAAGAAAATTTTCAATTTAATTCTCTCAACATTGCTGATATATAATTAATGTTGAGGGATTTTCTTTTCGTAACAACAATTATTCTATAACGGAAAACCGTAATTATTTGGAATAATAAAGGCCAGTATGAAAATTAATTTAGAATAAGTGGAAAAATAATTCCAACAACCGTAATTTATGCGAATTCTACGATTAAAATAGCCGGCCATTTCCGGGTATTTTTCAAATGGAATAATTCAAATTAACAATATTAAAAAAGTATTTCGATAAATTTTCTAGCGAATTGATGGATTATTCTGTTAGTTTAGAGTTGAAAACTGACAGATGAAGAATTACCCCATCTGGGATTTGCAACGGGTAAAAATATTCACGGTCTTTATTTTCAGACGTTTGTTTCGCGCTTTTGGCCTTTTTTATTCTAATTGGGAGAATTTACTTATTTATTCGTTTGTAAATAATTAAGCTACCTGAATAGTAAGGTATTTAAAGCTGCAATCTTCCTAATTATACGTTTTAATTTGCATTATTAGATTGTTTGAATGCGAATTTTAATTTTGGCCATCCATTAAACGAGATTCGATCAAAATTTTGTCTTTATTCTCAATTTATTGGGCATTTGTCTGGTTCTTAATCGACGCTTTCGGGGGAATTCTCCTTTTGATGAGTTGGTCTCAGAAATAGGAAGAAGTCGCAGATCAGTAAAGGGGTTTTTTGGGAAACTGAGAGCTCGGGTATGTCTGTATTTTGATGTAATTAAATTATGTTGATTTATGGAATTTCCATAATCAAACAGATATTATTTGCGTGTAATTTTTCATGTCAATTTTCCTAATAACAAACAATATAATTATTCATTGATACAAATTAATCAGTTATTGAACAATGATATCAATCAACAATTAATAATAGAGATTTTTATGATTTGATCGCAATTTTGATAGTCTATCAACTGATGCAAATTACAAATGAATTGTCCTGGAAAATGAAACTGTTTGAAAATTTCAATAATGTAAAAAGTGCTTTTATCGAAAACTGATCGATAAATTTCGAAATTTAAATTGAATAAAATAAATATGAGACAAAATAGAATCATGTTATGAGTCAAAATTTGCATTTAAATTTTCTACAATGTCAATTATCTTGATGGGGATCAAGATGAAAATACGATAGTATAATTATTATTAACAGAAGCTTTTAGAACTGATCAAAATTCAATGTTCGAAATAGATTTTTTTTTTGTGTTGGCGGTGATATTGGCATTTCCACCTGGCCAAGCTGTTCAGACAGGTATACGAATGCAGAATCCGAATAGTTTGGCTGAAATGCAACAACTACGAAACTCGACAACCACCTGGCCCAGTTTGATGTGTCTTTCAAGATAAACATCATAGTGCTATTTTAAGGCCACTATCTCTTTGATGGAGTAAAAATTGGATTTAGAGGACAGATGCGCTTTTCATGTATACGTAAAATAAAAACACGAATCCCATCGATATTCCGCCCAGTATACAATATTGAAATAAATAAATCCATAAAACCGATTATTTTCCTGTTATAATTAGAGTGTTTGAGTTTCCAACAAACAACAGAGCACCATGACGACAATAAAATTTATATTTACATTACGGACAAGTTTTTTGTTTTTTTTTTATCGTTTTGTCGTTCTTTTTGTCAACGAGGACTCGTGCTCCATACAAGTAGGAATAGCATTAGAAAAACCAGTCTTTTATCATTCTGTGGCACGTCTTTTTATATCAAAACAACAAACACCACAACTATCTGTTGAAAAAGTTTTATTGTTCTCCGATTCGTTCCACACGTTGATTTCTTTTAGAAAATTTCCATCTCTATCGCACTTAAACTACATAGAAATAGAGTTGTTTAATCGAAAATGAGCCATTTCTAACACCTCCAAATAAATATGGTTCATTTTTATTCGATGATGGATCATAAATAATTCAGATATAACGTTGTATGATCGATATTCGAGACGGTTAATCAAAATAATGACGGATATCAGACAGTTTTCTTGTTCGATTCAGTTTCATATTTCCAGCACTGAATTTTGAGCGAAAATTGCCAATTTTTCTTTCTAGAATTCATCAAAAATGCAGTTGTGCCCGGTTTTTTCCCCTCGCTAATTCTACAGTGTACCGTGAATAATTTCCAATTGGAAAATTTGTGCTTCAGCTGATCCTTCATATTTTCCTCTCTCAAATTCGCAACTCGAGCGAATATTCCCTGTTTTCCCAGCTACAGTATAGAATTTCGCCAGATCTAGTAAAGTTGTTTTGGAAAATCTTCATTTTTCAAGCAAATAAATTTTAACGACTCCAAACTTTTCCTTTATTGACCAAAATTTGCGCGTGGATGTTTTGAGGTGATCCATCGAAACTTTGATGGTTTCGTGGGAAATTTTCAGTTAATCTTCGTTTCAGCGAACTAGCATGAAACAGATACGAGAATTTATTCTTCGATAGAGATTTTTCGACCTCCCAAACACACCACTTGTTGAGAATCACTGATATATAAGAAATTTTAATTTTAGATGATTATTTCGATTCAATTTAGCGTCTTCTAGCTGTTAATCTGAGCTTGATTTATAGTTTTTCGGTGTTAGTGGAGCTACAATTATTTAAAAAAAATACAGAAAAAAACAATGCCTAGTTTTTCTGATCTTTTGTAATTACAGTCGCTTTTTATTAGAATTCACTACAATAAAATTAACGAACTAAAATTATGCTAATTAATATTCTCTCAGTTCTTTTGTAAACAATAGAAAAGCTCTTTGATGGAGAATTCTATAGTTGGATAAGTTTATTAATTAATTTTTATACTATTTGTTTTATTATCGGAAACTCAGTTTTCATTTTTATATGATGATAAAATTAATCTATATTATAGCAGAGAAATTACGCCAATTAACAACGAATATTGTGTTAAACGGTAAATACGTTGTTGATAAAAAAAAAGTCGAAATTAACAAGGGATTAGTAAGGGGTAAAAATGAGATTTCAACTAAGCTAGAATAGAACAACATTGCCGGTTCATTTTATAATCACAGGAAGATTTACTTTTATTAACTTCTTCAAGTAATTTGAATACAGTTATCTAACTCGTTTGAGGATCTGGAATTTTCGCTATGAATAATTTAAATTGGATATTCCCGAAAAACAAAAAATAAAATTACAAAAAAAAGCCTATTTTAACGTTTAATTATAAAATATTTAGTTGGAAAATATATTTGCTTTGAATTCGGTTAACGGCTTTTGCCACTCGAACCGAAACCGTCGACTTGTTCCTTATTTCCGGTCTTTTCGCCCTTCAACAACCGCCTTTTCTACCTGTTTCTTATTTATATTTATTCAGCGAAATTGGCCCAACGAAATTGCATTATTGAGAGCGAATAAAAAATAACAAAATAAATGTTGAATTAAAATCTAATGCTCGATAGTAAATAATTGAGAGAATATGGGAAATTTTCAAATTGTGTGCGCTTGTAAACTTCAAAGATTAAAATTTATCACGAACAGTTGATTACAAGAGACTTATTTCCCAATATAGAGGTGTTAGTAGTTGAGGAATTGTTTATCTTATCTTGTGCTCGAAATTTATGTTTTCATTTAAAAAGGGCATTTCCTAAATATCGTTTCGTCTAAAGTTTGAACGTCGTCTATCGACTAACACACATTTACCTGGAACTGTTTAGAAATTGTGCAGATGTTCGAAAATTTCTAGTTTTTAGCCGAAATTCCAACAAGATAAAATATTGCCTATCTCTCTCTTATTATCTCGTACCATACTCATCTATTCCGAATGTGTTCATGTACTTGGTATGTATGTTTAGTTTAAGTCGAGGGTAGTTGGATAAGTTTCTCTACAAGGAGATACAACTTATCAAACCATTCTAGGGAACGTCTACATGTAGAGAGAACGGGTATTCTGCACTTTTATTATGATAGGGAATTGAAAACGTTATCTATCTATCGTTTTCTACGTGACGATATTGTCATACTTCAAACATATTCGATTTTATTCATACCCATTGTTGAATGTATCGGCTGTTTCGATGAATACAAATACAAAAAAAAAATCTTGAAACGAGCAAAAAATTCCTGTAGCATCTCCTGAGATTTCAAGAAGGCAAAAATTGATTTCATAATAAATAGAGAATGACGTGTCCAGATTCTAATTTAACCAAGACAAGATATTGAACAGTGATGTCTCGAATATTGTGGAATGAGGCCGGTTCCGGCATATTCCGGACACGGAAGTTTGTCCTTAAATTAATTGATTATATAGATTTGTGAGACATTGAAATATTGGGGAATCAATCAAATCATGATAAATATTTATTTAATAATTCATCGATCTATTGTTGTTGTTGTTGTTAAGGAAGTTTGAAAATAACGAAGATTAAAGCTGCGAGGTCAATGTTGTATGGCAACAAACATTACAGTATAATATTGGAGGATTTAACAAAAGCTGAGTTGAGTTGTTCAACAAAAGAATGATGAAAAAAGATGGAATGAGAAGCCTTATATAATCTCTACGATACGTTTATCAAATTGACAGGTCCATCGTGGACCATCGAGGTAGAAAATCATCCATCTCTAATATGATTGTGTTGCCCAGCAGCCACATACTTGGGTGTCTCGTTACCGTTCAAGTAATAAATCAAACAACAATAATAATGAAGAAGGCGAAGTAGAAAAACCGATATAACCAAAAATAGATCTATACAAGAAAGATAGAAATATTTATAGGTATATGTGGGATATCTTCGTCTATTATTCTCAAATTTGCTATTTACTACTTGTTGAATGTGGATAAAACTGGAGAAGAAGAGACACTTGTTTCACACAATGCCGCCTTTCTGAAATGTTTAGGGAAATGTTGGCAAGTTCAAGAAGATGCCCCCATCCTTGTTCTATTACACAGAAAATTTCCCATTTGAATAACATTACCGAAAAGAAAAGGTTAAAGTTTCTATTATTCTTTTAGTAGACAATTTCTACGTTTACCATCTGGAAATTTTCACTTTTATCTATTCATGTCTGATTTAATAATGCCCGACCATGAAAGATGAGAAGTGGATTTGGTCGCGTGTTGTGGCGGCTGTTATCCCAACTTTGTTCGACCATCTGCCGTTGGTTGTTATACCAGCAACGCCAGAATACTCGACCTTGACCATCGAACCAGCCATGTTGTAAACTTTTAAAGGGACGATAAATGCGAAATTATAACTGCGATCGTTTTGTTGTTTGGGAACTTCTCAAATATTTTATGGGCGCGTCTAGAGGTGCGAGAAAGCCGCTAAAGCCCCTCTTTTGTCTTTGTTCCGATTGTGAGCCTATTAGAATTACCCCAAGTCTTTGAAGCAGCAATAAAATTCCTACAAAATAATATTTTATTAATTCCCATCTCTCTGTGTAAATGTATTGTTATTAACTTTATGTATAGGCTGATGAAATGTGACAAAAGGAGTCTAAACAGAATAAGATAATAAACAATGTTGAAATATTCCACCCCTTTTTCGAATTCTCTCTGATCTTTCGATTTGGTTTGTTTGAAATTTTAATTGTTTTGTTATAATAACAAATCTGTTTGTTGTTTTATGAAAACTATGAAGCAAATCGAATTATAGCGTTATAGGATATTTACAAATAGAAAATAACGACTTGAAGGTTTTCTTACTGTGACTTTTAACCTGTGACTCTACATGTTGTAGATACAATAGTGGGAAAATTCAGGTTGCACCTTTTAAGTGTACCTTGTCTGAGTTCTGGTCCGTTACTCAAGCATTTAATGCTGGCTTCCCTGATTCGATAACAATTCATTATTTACCAACAAGACGTTTTTTCGATCGAAATCACTAATAAATGTTGATGAAAAAATCCGTTTGCTCCCGATTTATTCTGAGATTTTTCAAAGTTGCGTGCGAAATTTTCGACATTTCGTCAACATTTTCTTTCGCCGTGCTGTAGCAAATTTTCCAAAAGTTAATAATTTTCTCAGGCCCTGTCTGTTTAATAAGATTTCTCACATGGGCCCCTTTGATGTTTCAAGTTCGCCTAATTTCGAAATAATTAGAACGGGATGACGCTTATAATGTCTGTTTGAAGTTTGAAGTTTGAAAATTTCCAAATTAGATTCACTAAGTTTTCGGTGATAATT
>JAZBGZ010000147.1:29267-41228 GCA_037414795.1 Stenodera caucasica | reverse complement strand
CAATTTCGCGTTAAACTTTAATTTGACGATACTTGGAGTGGTTTCGTCTACCAGTTCTAGTTAATTTTTCAAATAAGGAATCGATTTTGAAGCTGTTTTACTATTGTTTCCAAATAAGAACTTTTCTACTAGATATGCAGTTCTATTATTATCGAGCTTATTTGGTAATTTGTGTTGAACTGGTCTGTTGAATGTGGTTTAAATTATTGACTTTTGTTCGATTTTTATCGTAAAATTATTTATTTAGTTCGAACAATTTTGAATAAAGTCTCGATTTTATATGGAGATCAAATCGTCTATAAAATATAAAACGCCTAATAGGCAATTTCTCTTCGAAAATTCGTTTAATAATGTAACAAAACCCTTATCTCGCTCATGTTAATCCGAACATAGAAAATTGACCCCGAACTAATGAGCGTCTATCTATATTTTCGTTACACTAGGTGAATATAATAATATTATTGCCTTGAGCTTTTATCGAAGGTTTCACTTAAAAAAAATTTAAGAAAAACAAAATAAGACTCGTGCTGTAAAAACAAGGCAAAATTTAAGCTGTTTGTTTTTCTGGGTGGTTTTTTTTTTTAAATTTATTCTTATCTCCGCCCATACAGGAATACAATCTGGAATTCTACTTTCTCAGAAAATTGCCGGTGGCAATTATAATTACACTTGGATTTTGTTCCAAACATAAAACTTCTAGTGAATTACAGATCACGTCTGTGTATTTTCTTGGCAATTTCCACAATTGCTCTCGACCAACAATCGGCCCTAAATGCGGATCAAACTACAGAGTGGCTCATTTCAGATAATCACACCATCTATTTTGATAATTGTTCAGATTGTCATCGGCTAGTTTACGGAATAGACGATGGAAATCATCGATCGAAAAACTGATTTTAGTCGATTTTCTTTTGTGCAATTCCGGCTCTTTGATTGCACAACCTGCATATAGGTCGATATAAATCAAAGCTTTGACTGTTTACAATTCAACATAAAATTCTACTCACAAAGTAAATTCTAAATATTTATCCAACACACAAAGGCTTTTGTTGCTGATTCGACTTGAACTAACAAATTTTACAACAAATCGCACATGAATCATTGACAAATGAACCTGGTCATATTCTAATGGCGTTTCTCACCTCTGATATTGGTGAATTTTCAGGAAAATTCACCCTACTTGCGCTCAGATTAAGCCCCAAAAATGGAATTCTGTTGTTTATGCCTCGACAAGATTAGATTAATTTAACGACAGCCTCTTTTCTCGTTGTTATTTTTTTGTTTATGAGCCGAGATAATCCCATATCCTCAGGCCCGTTAATACCGGGACTCTTGGTATAATTCGGCCATACTGTGTAAATAAGGCGTTTGGAATATTAAAACAATCAGGCTAATAGCTAATGGATTTTATTATAGATACGTGAGAGAAATTCGATCTTTTGATCGCAATAACCACATTAAATCGATCCTTATCGGCAATTTGGCGTTTGTTTTTGTTTTGTTTTTCCTTCGAAAATATTGTTATAGCAACTAGAATAAAGTAAACGACATGAGGGGAAACTTTTCTTTTATATATATATATACTACAGAAATATATAGAAAAGTCAAAGGAAAATATCGGCCATTAGAAGCCCGACAGGAAATACTGAATGATGACTTCCACTTTTGGCCTTTTGATGGTGTGTCTCTAGCCGAAAAAAAAAAAACCCACGAAATATATGACCCAATCAATGTTTGGGCCGAGCCGAAAAAATCACGTACAATACACAAAATAAATATGGCTTCATGAATTTTTTGCCGGCCTTATTATAATGTGGGCGTTCAGACGGACAAAAACTGTGAAAATGAGCCAGGACATTGTAGTATAATTGATTTTCTCTATTTTTAGAAAGTCCAACAATACCATCGAGATAAGATCTAATAGAGAGCAATTTTGATTGAATTGTGAAAAACACCATTAATTAGAAATGAATAAATTCGTAAGTATTTGATATTTCCCGGTAATTTCCCATTAATGTTGCAAGAGCTCCCAATAGGAAAATTTCGTATTGTTGGAATATGTGTTGTTGCAACTTTGAAGACATTAAATTTAATAGCAAACTAACAAACTAAGAACAGCCTTATTTTGTTCAATTGATAATGGAATATTGTCGCATGTACTTCATTAGAACGTACCAACAACATTGGCAAATTTAATTAAAATCTCCATCATGTTTCATTTAGAAGCGTTAAATATCGCAGAAATTGCAACAATAACAACAAAAAAAAAACAAGTACAGACCCCATTAAAGCGGCCTTTCATGTTGCAACAGAACAGTTTCAGACTTCATTACAGTTTCATTAGCGGTACGACTTTTATTATTTTAACGTGCAATTTGGACTTCCATCTATGTATGAATCGAAAGAAAATTCTAGCGAAATTTCCACAGCTATCATCATATATACGACAATAAAACAAACCGAACACAATTCCAAAAGTTGTTTGAGTGAAAATATTCGTTGAGAACTTTGTTTATACTGATTCAGCAGAACTGTCAGAACAACACCGAAAAAAAAAATGGTGGAAAAATATAAAAGAAACGTGGAATTCTAGTCAGGAGTTGGCACAGATTAATGATGAAGTTCCGGAAAATAATGAAGTAGAAAAAAATATATCTAGGGAAAAAATTTTTTTGTTTTGTTTCATTTTACGTAGCAAATCAACGAAAGAGGAACGTATTTTTTGTTTTCTCGTTTTTATTTGTCAACTGATGTTTTAAAATTGTTCGTTTTATTGTATTACTTGATCCACAGTTGATTTACGTTGTCATTATACGAAGTTCCGATTATAATCGATTCGGATTTGGACATACATTATCACCTATTGTGTGTTAAAGGATGATTGTCATGGCAACAGTTGTCTGAAATGATTGGCTATACAATTGTTTGTCCCCCTACTATTGTCAAAAATCAGATACTTGGAAGTGGGGAATTGGGATAGGGATTGTAACGTGATCTGAATACGACGGAGAGCTTTTTGAAGATTTCGATAATCTCAATCGCTGTTTTATTTCTTCGTCAATATTTATTTCGTATGTGAAGTAAATTTCTACAAAACAATGAATAAGTCAGTAATTAAAGTACATAATTACACTTAAAGTTTCTAGTAACTGAGACAAAGTCACCACGATATTATTTTATGTAGTTCTAGTCTAAGTGCACGAAATTATAAGTAAATTGGAATTCTCTCTAGATGCAGCTGCATATTTTCGAAATTTAGATGCAATTCGGTTGATATTCTAATTACTTGAAATATTCACATATGTATAATATTTATGGAGATTGATCAAAAATTTAGTTTATAATAGAAAAACTTCACGTAGTAATTATTTTGATTTCAACAGAGATTTGCGGTTAGACATCCGGCTCTATATTTCCGTAATATCTTATTATGGAGATCTGATAGTATTTTTCTTTCAAGAATAATCTAGGTATAAAACTTTGAATTTGTTTGACGAGCTCATATCCACCAGATAAACTTACCGAAAAGAAATAGCGATTTATTCAAAACATCCAATTACACACCCTCTAGTTAGGGGAAATTCGCAGACAAGCACCGCACTTTGTACGTATTGAAATCTTACTGTGCTAGGCTAGATAATTGTGCAATTTATCAAAATATAAATTAACGGAATCATTGATCTGGTAGCGTTACAATTTCAAATGAAATTGTTCTATTTATGGATGGAACTTTTCCACTTGTCGAACAAGATATCAGATTGAATACACGAATTACTGGATACTTCAACTTTCAACAGAAACAATTTGAAAATGCCGTTCTCTCATGAAATGTGAATTTAACAACAATCCAAATATGCGTCCCAATGTTTTCATCACAACCCCTTTTGCTTGGTTATTTTCCATTTACGTTGTCAAAACAAAACAAAAACCAATCAAACGTATAATATTCAGAATTCGGATTGTAAAATCATCTTCACATAATTGCTTTTATGATAGAATATATGTATCGTTTGAATTGATCGAACAACGAAAAAAAATTGAGTGTTCGATTTGTTTTTGTTTTTTGGTAATTTTCCCGAATCTGATCATCAAAATAAATCTCCAGATTTTAATAAAATCAAGAAGTCGCTTTTCCGAATCAAAACAATAATTGTTATTGAATTGCAATAAATAAATACAATCCAAACAAAAAATCAATATCCGTATTTATGATAACCGACATTTAAAAAGAGATTTGTTGTACAAATGTTGCTTGTCACCAAAAATGGTATCGTTATTAGATTTTCGTGTAACAGAAATTTCTACTAGAGACGTTAAACCCATATATTATTTGGAAACTTTGTTTCTAGAAATTTATTGCAGCAATTACTAATTGTCGGTTATATCTCTCTAGTTGGAGACTATCGTACATTGGATTAACTCGATGAAATATCAGTTAACGTTAATCTAAATTGGTTATGGCGATTTTTTCCACGTTACGCTTTATTTTTGTTTTTTTGTTTTTTTTTTTTTTTTGTTTTCAAGGGAGAAATCCCCAGTTAATAATTGGTAATTCTGATAGATTTCATCCAATTAAGGGCGAATATAGAGTGCTATTAATTTTATGTTAAAATAAAATTGTAACCAATTAATTTGCCTCTCGATTTGTTGCAACATTGTTAATAATTAGTTTATATTTCATATCATTCGATTGGAATTGAGTCATTCATATTTCATAGAGGCGCCAGATAATATCTATAGAAATTTAGGCAAATCGATAATTAATGATTGGATATTTTCAGGACCGGATCTATAAATATATACGTATATTGTTCCAGAAAAAATTGTCAAAACTTTCGTAATTTTCAGTTAATTCTCCCATGTGTACAATTTTTTTTCAGTCCAGCTGCCAGTTGTTTGAAATAATTTTTTTGTATTAGAAAATTATTCACTTGAATTCTATTTTTGATTTTTCTCTTTATTTTCACGTATTCAGTTCAACTTTTCAACAGTTGTTTTCATTTATAGTAATTAAAATTGTTTTAAATCAATTTTACAATAGCTCAGTGAAATTTTCAGATCTCTCAAAGATTTCAGAATTTCTCTAATTTTCACTTTCTTCAAATTTCAGATTTTTCAATTGTTCAAAAAATTCTATTATCTTTGGGAAAATCTCAATCATAAATTATCCAATTTTGCCTTGATTCCAATTAATTTTAATCATCAAGTTTTATTCTTTGTTTTTCGGTGAGTTTTAACGATCTTTAGATCGAATTGTGAAGTTTTTCAGGGAATTTCCCAGGATTTTCATGTCTTTTTACTATTCTCTATTTTCAATTTGTCAATTAATTCCGATTGAATTTTCAATTTTTATTTTTCACTGAAATTCTGTAGTCCTTTGAAAAATTTGTCAGATTTCATTAATATTTTCAAAATTTCATATTTATTTTATATTTTCGGAATTTCTAGTTTTTGTTATTTAGTAAAATAAAATTCCACTGCTCTCCAATAAAAAATCCAACTTTGGACAGCAATTAATGAAAATTTGAATTTCATTGAGTTGGTCCCGATTCTGTATTTTACCCATCCGAAAAAATCAATCAATTATGATAATGGCCCTTCAATGATATAATTCCGTGAAAGTTCACTATTGATAACTAAATCAATCCGGAATATATTGGATAATTGTGAATAAAGCTCCTAATATTGTAGATCAATATTCCAATTAATTACATAGTTTGTATTGTCCTAATTGATAATCAATAAATATCAATTGAGTATAATAAAAAACATTGTTTTTTTTCTCGAAATTATTTTTCAAATAAAGTTATTTTTTCAATTCTCATGTCCTGAACAATAAATATTGTTAGAGTGATTTTGAAGCTTTTTCAAACAATATCAGAACAAAATTGCCCTCAATCCCCTTCAGGGCTGACATCTCGAGATATCTTTTCAAAATCGGATTTTGAATTTTATTATAAATAAGTGAAGGATCAATACCTGTCAAAACGGTCTCTATTAAATTGAAAAACGATTAATCATCGAGTTACAGTCATATCGATTCTGGTTGCGAATCACCAACTTTTTATTGGATAGAAATTCAGTTTTTAATAAAAACAAAAAATCAGCTACTCGACACTCAATCAACAAAATGAAAATTTCATCGATTACTCATCTGCAGTTTGATTCAATTAAAAATCTCTTAATTTTTATCAACAACAACAACAAAATAACGTAAAACTCAAGTTACTAATTTTCTTCTTGTCTCGGTTGTTGGAGACAGGAGAAACTTTTTCCACAAATAACTAGTAATTATTTTAACAAAATACAAACCAAGTTTAACAGGAAGATTTCATTCTACCCTATCTTTATCGTGTGTTTTTCGTTACTTGTTTTAATTACTTTAAAACTTTATAAATGACTAAATTCAATTTACGCTCAGACTTTGATTCTATCAAATTAAAGGTCGTGTTCATTTCAATCAAGTCTCTAGTTGTTGTCATTGTTGTTGTTAGTAATTTTCGGTAAAATTCCAACACAAAAGAAATTATTTTATAATCGAATTTGGAGCGTTAATTAGCGGTTGTTTCGTAGAATTATTGCAAAATTGCCAACAATAATAACGATAGTGGTCCCTTTTCTTCGTTGATCGTTGTTTTGTGTTTCGCATGTGGAATTTCCCGATTTTATTAATTTATGGATTTAACATCCAATGTGCCCTAATAATATATCTAACCATCCGGTTATACATAATTATTATTCAATAGTAGGTGTATTGGAACAATTCTAATTCGTTGTTCGACGCTTCAACGACCACAAATTCATTTCATTACATCGAATTGTAATTCAACCCTTATAAATCGATTCCTGATCATACTCATTATTCCACCTATATTATCTACACGTACGTATAGGTGTTTCTATACACATAAAGGATTGATACTATTCAATGTTAAATAGTATTTTGGCTAGTAAATCTCGTCCAGTTCGAGCTCTCTATACACATCGATTTGGATTTAGAGGTCCAGGAAAACACGACTGGACTACGGATTAGGCCGGAATTAGACAGCATTTTTCCATTAATCCGGGAAATGCTGGTCGAAAATTAGAGATTTTCGCCCTTCTACTACAATGCTACAAAAATATTTGTTTTAAAAATATTTTATACAACGTATTTCTAGTATAAAATTCTCGACAAATAGACAAATATGTCCGTTTTATATTTGACACAAATGGTCGATTGTTATATTTTATTTAGTAAAGTTGTAAACTTGGCTTAAAGTGGTAGTTTCCTAGAAATAGATACTAACAAGAAAACCATCTACTTAATAATAGATAACCGAACTACAAACAATATCCTTTGATTATTCAACTTTATAAATCTCATCAATAAATAGATGGTTAATATTGAACGTAGCTTATGAAATCACTATTATTTGATGATAATTGGTTAGTTTCGCTTCCACATCTATTGTCAAATCGAAACAATAGCGATAGATAATGCTCAATATTTTCACCCCTAAAACAGTTTTTATTTACTTTTTCGTTAGATGATTGTTTCATCGTCCCCTAATATATAAAGTTAGCTTGCGGCTACCCGTCGATCTGTTATTATTATTATTATTATTATTATTATTATTATCATCATATACAATACACATCTTCAAAGAGTAGAAATGTGGCGTTATCAAATTATGTCAAGGGATGAATGATGGGGTTTCTACAACAACCCGCAAAATTGTACTACAAGTCTGGATAGCCTACAGCTAGACACATGCTATAGCGATATCTTTTCCCTCCTGATGGACTGCTTTTATGGAATTATACGTCGTTATATGGTCAGTAATAGAGGCAATTTTATTTCATTTATTTTCTTTTAATAAACATGCAACTAAAATTGCCCCAGTCTAGATTGACTGATTGAAATCTAAGTTTGGAAATTTTTACATTTCTCATTGCCATTTAGAGCTTTACTTGTAAAGTTGCACATTTCATCTGAGAGTCTTGATACTCAAAATTCGAGATGTTTATTCTTCATTCTGATTTTCAGTCGATATTCTGCTTTCGGACTAATTAGATTAATTATTTCTTGAAACTTTCGTTCATCAGATTTTTCCGGTAAAATATTGAGATTTTCTCCATTTAGGAGTTTTTGAAATAAAATATCTCGTTATTTGTCGTGGATCTCATCGAGTTTTTCTTTGAGGACACGAGTTTAGAAGAAAATTACACTTTCAAAGAAATTTTCATCTTCAATTTTGTCAAGCCAATTGTTCAAATTAATCGAAATGTTCAAACAATTCTTCCAAAAAATATCTAACAGAAAATCAAATTTTAACGTTCTCTATGATTTTGCCCCTAATACGCCAAAATCTCCCTGTCCTAATTATTTAGAGCCAATTTTCCTGTTTCAAAAATAGAGTTGTGAATTTTATAGAGCCAACCCTGTTATACAAATCGAATCGTATAAATAGATTCTATTTATAGGGATTTATGGTCATTTGTCGATAATAAATGATAGAAATGTAATTGCTCATTGTTGAAATATTGTCAAATCTGTCTATTGTTTTAATTCCAAGGGAAATTAACCGCATCCGATATTTGAAGAAATATCGCTATTGATACATCGCTATATATCAAATAAATCATCATTTGGAATCGTTATTGCTAACACTTATAATTCAAAATTATTAGACATTTGAACATTAATCAAATAATAACGATAAGAATGAGTCGATTGTTGGGAAATTGACAAAAAAAAAATCACAAAACAAGAGTGAAAACAACGATTTTTTTCCTGGTAAATAATTCAAAACATTAGTATTTGTTCGCTTTTATCATTTAAGTCTTTTCCATATTTATCGTTTATATTTCGGGCTTTTGTGAAATATGTTTTAATAATGTGAAAATTTGTGGCTTACGAAAACATGGAATTAGCAATATAGGGCTAATGTTTGCCAACCAAAAAAAACAAAAAAAAACATCCCCGTTTCTTTTTTTACAACTCCATTGAGTAACAAATAGAGTTATTATAGCTACCAATATTACTCCTTACAGAAACAAAACGTTTTTTCTTTCCTCTTATATTTTTTTATCTATTTTCTAAATTCCCACGGGATTTTTCGGTATCTGCTTTTATACAATAGAAGAATAACCAATATAAAAATCTAGTTTAAATCAAAAATCATCCCATTTGTAAAACATACCCTATTCAATATAATCTATCTATGAAAATATTTTTCTTTTGTATATTTTGTCCACCACAATTCAAAACGACCTTAAAAAGGAACTATGTCACATAAAATATCGTTGTGTGGGTGCCATATCGTAAATAATGACAGTTATGGTCCACCTGAAACTACCCTACAAAACATTCCAATGTTGAATAATTTTCACGACTTTAAAACTGTGAAGTTCATCCAACTTTTGGTTTAATTCGAGAGAGTTTCGAGAAACATATTTAAGAGGTAAATGAGAGTTAATCGTCATGTTGGAACAATTCTCACAAAAATAAATAAATAAATAAATAAGTACATGAGTATTTGAATTGACAGTTTATTTTAGTGAATTTACGAGGGAGACATAAAACTGTAGCAGTAGCATAAAGCAGCTTTCAGTTTTTATGGATTGCATGCATTTTCAGGAATGAATCATTTATTTACCAAAGCGTAATCACATGTTTTTCATGACTTGAAGCTTTTGTTCGTCAAAATAGAAAAAATACCAACAAAATATATAGACTTTTATTAAAGTCTGTTATTTTGTTGATAAATCCCCGAATTATGAAATAATATTGAATTCGTTATTATCAGCAATCATATATTGGAATAATGTTGTGGATAAGCGAAATAGGTGAGAATTGCGATCGAAAATTCTAGAATCTATTTATTATTCGAGAGAAAGATCCTTTCTTTTGAATTATTCTCTGAAATTGTCCTGCACCACAACCGTAACTAATTGAAAATCGTATCAATGAAAATTGGATCGAAGTTTCCCATCAAAATTGATTCAATTATTAACTGAACCGTCGTCCAGTTTAATTATTCGAATTTAGACTAAGAATTTTATTGAATTTATTATTATAAATAATTCACGTAGGTATTTCGTGTTTTATGAATATAATTAAACTATAAAAATGAGTCTATCCACGTACTGAAAACAATATAGAGCGTCAACTGATAAAAGAGACAAGTCACTTTGCCCGTTTTCAACCAACCAGGACAAAATAGAGATCGTTTTTTATCTTTCAACAGTCTGCCAAGCTTTTACACGGGTCGGATTTTAATTAAAATTCGAAATTTTCTATTTTATTTTCGCCCTTTTTCTCGCCTATACCAAACAGTAATTGTAACACATTTTTGCTTGATTACAAAACTACAGATAGAAGAATTTAAGCCGATCAAGTCGTAGAAAGCGCGAGAAATCTTTTCAAAAATAGCTCTTCAACAATTGCTGTTGTTTGCCAACTTTAATTCACCAAATCCTTGAAGGGCTATTCTGTTCAGTCTATTGTCGACAGGATTACCCTTATATTTTAACTAAACTTTGGACACTATTTTTTCTATCATTATTTATTTACGTCAATTTAATGGACCGATATAAATTATTCTATTCGTTATTACAACTCTAAAGTGTATACGAATATTAATATTGATATTTGTAGTTGAAATTTTCATATTTTTCATCATTGTCAAGATAATTCGTTTTAATTTTATTATTCGTTTTCTGGCAATTGATTGAAACGAAAATTTGAATAGAAATTGATTTCGTGACTGTATTTGAAATTTCATTAATAAAAAAAAAAATGAGAAAACAAAGCAAAACTAACAGATTCGTCCATTTGCATTTTGTATCTGTAGCAAAACGGGAAGAAAGTGCAAATGGAAAATATTTGTCTAATTTATTATAGAATACCTACGATATTTTTTTAATGATACGATTTATTTAAATGATAAGAATTATATATGGAATAGAATTTTGCTTTTATCTCGACTGTATTTACTAATTTAAAGCGGATTTAAAGAGAAAAATGCAAGTTTTTATTGTCCTTTACGTAACAAAGCCGAATTAAACCGAATCCTGTATTTTAGGTGAAACAAAAAATACAAATAATGGTGAAAGGGTAATGAGCTGATTCTTTTATCGGAATTCGCAGTCAATTTTATGCAATTTTGTTATAAAATCATAAGTTATTTTTCTTAATCTTCGCCCGGAATTATCAAGATTATTGGATTATCTTCTGAAAAATACGATAATACTGAACAAAAATTTTTTTTATCAACAAAAATAGAGAATTTTCAATATTGTGAAATTTACTCTAGAATTTGTGATTATTACTTGACATTATTAAAAATTTAAATTTGTCAGAAACTAGTAAAGGGCTATTTTTTCAGCAATGCTCTAAGCTAAATTTTCATGTCCTCCAACTATAATTTATACAGCCCTAGATTTTATTATTGTTTCGAAATAGGAGAATTTTTATAGTTTTCCATCAGAATTTCAATAATTTCAATTGAATTCATTGTTAGAATTTTCACTCCTATCAGACCTTACAATCATTGTCAATGTTCAAGGATATTTCACTCAATTTTTAATAATATTGTGAGCCTACAATTTCTTCGTTTCAAGATTCTTGAAAATAATCCTCAGTCAATATTTATATTACTGAATGCGAATTATTTTCTCGTAATCTTTCTATCATATTTTCGGTCAAAAACAAATGAAATTTTCCAATCAATTGAAGAGGTTAAAATTAAAGTCTCCTTAAACTAGCTGACTGATTGATTTTTTATGAAGAGATTTTATATTGTTGGGGAAATTTTCTCAATAGATTACATGCATCCGGACCCCTTTTTATCGAGAAGGCCGATCCTGCTGAAAGATTAGAAAAACGATGGAATATCACGCAATCAATCTTCACAATTACTTCATTATATTAGAATTAGTTAATGAGTTTCATCCTTGTCAATCAATTGAGTTTGT
>JAZBGZ010000147.1:2736-18692 GCA_037414795.1 Stenodera caucasica | reverse complement strand
GTACAAGAAAAAAAAAATTGATCAATACGCATCAATTAAAATGTTCTGTAATTTTTGTAAATCTTGCATTGTTCGATTTTACATTGAAAATTCACCCACGAATTGGCCTAATCGATGATAACAATACAACAACAAAAAAATTGTTGGGTTTAATTTGACGACCCCCTTTTTTGCATCCACCCTTATCGCATTTTTGCCTCAAGTTATTAAAATATTTATATTATGACTAATTCGTTGAAATTCCAGAATAAATTGATACTATAAGGGCGGATTTTATTATTACATTTTGGATGTTTTTTGGTTCAAATCGAAACTATACAAACAAACAAATCCACTATAGAAAGAGAACAAGTCTTGAATTTTTAATAGAGCCTGGCTTGGTTTAATTAAGAAGAAAAATCATGGAATATAATTTTAGAGACAAATTTGGTGGTGATGTTCAGCAGCAAATGGTCTGAACAGATGAAAAGCGTAATGATTAAATGGAGTTGGAGTGGTATAATCAGAATAGAGATGGTGTTAGTAGAATTGAAACAATAAGTTATAATTTATGGGATGAAATTATGGAAAAAATAAAAAAATAAAAAATAGGTAGAATTTCCATATTCGCCACTTGTATTCGTTGATTGTGAAATGATTTTTCTGGAGAAAAACGCTGTCAACTGTCATTCGAGAATATCGGAGAATATTCAACTTTGACAGTTGCATTTATGCAAAAAAAATATTATTCAAATAGAATGAGAATGATTGACGGCGACTGTGGAAAGTAGAATTTGTGAAAAACCATTTGACAGCATAAAACTGTAATCAATTCGAAAAATATAGCATTTTTTGTGACAGTTTTTGTTGTTTTTTTAATAGATTTCCATTATTTCGATCTGATCGATTTGTGAACAACTACATAAAAATCAATTTCTCCTAATAGGGGGGACTGAAAAGAATTCCTAAAATATACACATATACAAAAGTGAAAAATGAATCAGTTTGAACGAAGTCCGATGAATTATTCAAACGGAAATAGTGATTTGAAGGCGGCTAGTTGTCGAACTATTGGAAAATAAATAATACCAGAGAAAGACTGTATGTCGTATTTCATAGTTGTTGAAACATATATTGGAATATACCATGATTTTTCATAAGTAGATGATATTTCAAAAGATCTTGATATTGGTCCAAATCGGTGATTGGAAGAAGAGATCCACAATTCTTCCAAATTTACCGCCTATTATTGGAAAACGGCCATATTGTTATAGAACCATTATGATAATAAGATGATGTTGATTCATCGATTTTCTCAACAGATACCCTAATTAATATTTGAAAGAGGCTGGATACAAAGCCATCTTCATCAAACATGGTCTACCGACATTCCTTCATCTCTTTGTGATCAAGTAGAATATTATCAATGAGCTTGATTAATAAATAAATGTAGCTACTGAAAGGAATTACTTTTTTATTTCAATTGAATGGAAGAAACAGCGCATTTAAGGGGATCTCTTAATGTTTATTTTAAAATTGTAGAAAATGTGAATAATTATGATGATTAAATGGATGTTGAAGTTAATGAATTTTGCTTGAAAATTTCTATAATTTTATTATTTAAAACAAAAAATCCTCGATTCAATCACGCTCTTTTTTTCTGTTTACATACAATGATAACACTTCAAATATTTGCTCTTGTCTCATCTATTATTAAGCTTTTGGAAGCTTTCAAAGCGTCTATTGAGATTCTTTGGCTAATTGTAAATTTTGGTATTAGTTTTCGATTAGTTGATAATATTTGTTTTTTTTCGTCGTTGGAAAAATCGAATTGGTCGAGAATTAAATTGCATTCAAATGTAATAGTCAATTGTTATCGGTGGTTGGTTAGTTGAGGGTAGTTCTATTGACGTCTGTCTCGCCGACATTATGCCGGTTAATTGCAGGAACGTGTCAAACGTGATCTGCATACCAGTTTCCTAAGAGATAAACTTAGTATTCCAACAAACTAAGCTATTTATGAATGCTATCTTCAACTAGATTCGCATGCCTTTAATGTATATACTCAAATTAAATCAGCTTTTCCAAATTGCTATTGGTTGTTTGAATGAAAACACCTCACAATCAGGATGGACTGGACGCAATTATCAAAGTTAGAATCTAATATAGATTTCAACATTTTACTTTAGGCAAATTCCAGCATAAATTGCCATTACCGTTTCTACAAAAATAATTCGAATTGATTGAATCAACCAACCGTTTTTTTTATTAATCTCACAATTTAATTCGATTTGATTCCTTTCTTTTCCCCCCAAAAAAATAAATAAATGAAAATCGATCCGTTCCGATACTAGATACACTTGAAATTTGAACAATACATTCGGAATTGTAGAGAGTTTTGTCAATGCACGATTGCTCTCTTGGTTTTTGATAAAAGCATTGCATGTCAATTTAAGATTCTACCATATCAGTAAATTGTATTGAAAGGGTTTTAGAAATCGGAAATGCGATATTAGATTAAGTTTACAACATTTTCTATTCGATTTCTTGTTAAACTGGTCGACTAGGATAACAAATGATCAAATCTTTGGAGAATGAAAACATCTTACGACATGCTATACTGACATGTCCTGACCATTTGTCATTTGATATGGAGCAAGTTGAATGGGACGACACAAACAAGGATGCATCCAGGATAAATTCATTCTAAATCTGTTAATATGAATTTTTCGTATAATAAACAAGAAAAATGACGAATGAACATGATGTTGAAATTTTGTTGTTGTTGTTTTGTATCACAAAAAATATATAACTAGAGTATCAAAATACGGAACTACAAATTTAATATGCTTTCATTGTATTTTATTTAGCACGTGTTGGAATTCAGATTTTATGTAAATTACGAGTCTGAAATACTATATGGTTATTTTCTGTGATTTACATATGACTTATTTTACAAAAACTCCAAAAAAATACGCCATATAGACACGGTTTTAACGAGAATAATTATATTGTCGTCGGATTTTTGAATAGACGTGAATAATTAGAGAAATTTATTAATGGAACTTTCAATAATTATAAGAATATTAAAGAATCTCGAGACTAGCGAATTTTTTTTTTATTCTCATTAGTTGAATAGAGAGATGAACATCCAGAATTATTGACCAATTTTTTGTTTTTTAGTAGCGAGATTTTTTAAATTGAGATTAAAAACGTCCGCATTTTAAGAGTTTAATAAGAAAAACTTGTAGATTGAATTTTTTGCCAACTTCCAATAATTCATGAAGGTTTTTTTTTTAGGATTTGCAAATTATTTACAAAACAGAAACAAGGGGAAAATAACAAAATTTGCCTAGAATTAGAAAATGATAATTAATTTTCACGTGAAATTCAATGATAATACGGCATCGTCTTTATCACATTACCAATATAATTATAACCGAGTCTATTTATTGTTGATTTATTCATAATATAGTAAATTTTATTTTCAACAAATAGAATGAAATTTACTTGAAATTAATGATTTATGGAATAAATTCAAGCGAGAACTTTAGAATTTTAGAATAAATTTCAATTTCATAAAAATTAAAATTAACAATGATAAATATTATATAAAATGGTGCTGCTAATTTGAATCGAAATTCCACCCCTGTGTGTTTTATTATTTATATTGCTAAAATCAGTGTTCTCATTAGAGGCAATTATTTTTTTATTATTATGGAATTCATCCTGTGAGCTCTCGTAATTTAATATTCAGGAAATTGCGAGTCTTTCCGGAAAAACAATTATCAAAAGCTGTGATATTTAGTTGGAAAATTAAAAGAATTCTCGAATACTACCTTTTTTTCCATAATTTGAACTACAACCCCCAACAATATGAAATTTTGAGTTGGAAATAGAAAATAACACAAATACATGGATAATTCTAAATAACAAATATGAAACTGAAAATGTTGAAAGTTTTGAAGACGCAAATAATTGCAATTTTGGTGGAGGAGCCGCACGGCACTAATTGTTTTGAAGACGGTCCTGATGGAAGTTCTACCTCCTTACAATAAATCGATCGGAAAATTTATTAGAATTCCATGATGAATATTCAGAGAATTTTGACTTTTTCAAAATTAATGCATTCAATTCAAGTTTTCGTTTATAAATTTGAACATCTCGACAAAAAAGGACCCATTATTGAGTAATATTCTTTGATTCGATGGAAATGATGAGAAATAAATTGGAAATAGCTTTTCCAAACTGATATTATTGAAATTTGAAAAGTTTGGTTTATTGTCTATATAAAAATATCAATTTTGGAGGGATTTAGATTTGAAAATTACCAACATATTTTATAATTTCTTGAAGTAGCTGATGGGAGCGCCAAAGGGAGGATCCTCTTTCAGTAAACAAAAGTCTTACTAAAATATTGATAGAACAAATTAACTGATATTTCAAATAATTTGAATATTTTAAAATATTCACTCCCTATCACCCTTCTATACCAGGAAGATTGTTACGCAACATCTCCCCAGTATTATCGAATTCTCTTGTTACCCTCCTCATTCAAAAACTTCTAGCAAACAGAAATTAATAAAACAAGAAGTACGATGCTTGTTATTTTAGTTAATATGATGGGTGCACGTGTCGGTGAAGTCTTCGTTCCAGTATTAAAACAGCACAACACTCATTTCAATGCAACTATGAACTAAATCTATTCATCGTCATCTGTTGTTTCATCTCATTTGCTTAGAACAAATAATAATTCTGCTAGAAACAGACGCTAACAATATCGGGGTAGTTATGAAAATGAAAGAATATAAAGATGATGAAAAAATTTGAAAGAAACTTGGAAATTTTTTGACTAAATTGCAATTATTCTTGGTAAACAAAAATAGAGTCGAATTTCAAACTGTGATTGGTGGAAAGGAGCGTTCCCAACAGTGATGGTGGAAAATAAACAAATAACGAGAAAACAACGAAAGAAGATCCACATTTATTTTCGAGGGTGCGCAATTTGAATCGATAAATCGTTGAATAAACTAGACGGAAATGAATTACAAACCTAGTCAAGCAAATTTCAATAAGACACGTGTTGAAATAATTAATAAATTCTAATTCCACTCTAAACTATAAAGTTGCTAACTTCATTGTTAATTAATTAATTGAATTGTAATCGAATTATAAACAACTTTGTAACGTATTCGAAACGAACTATGAGGAATTGATGAAATTCTAACGATAACGAAAGAAAATAATACAATCAGCCCCTATTACAAATATTGACATATAACTGATCAATTTTTTTGAAGGTTGTAAGATTCTGTATTACAATAAGACAAAGTCGGTTGTAAAGTCAACAAAACTTTGGAAATGTTCCCATTTATAATGCAATATAGTTTTATTGGAGTAGCTCTTGCTAGAGGGTGATCAATGAATAACTAAACTATCAAACAACATAGAAAACGTAAATTTGAAGCACAGTCAATTTCCTTCCCCATTTTCTATGGAATAATATTCTACAAAGGTAGACCTGATTTCCACGTTATGGAGGATTGAACTAACGAAGCAGACATGTTAATTAGTATGTTTGACTGCAATGATTACTGATCTGTGTAATGCCAGGTAAGCAGAATAATCGACCGGAAACTCGTCGTGATTGGGAAAATTCCATTTGCAACAACAATCATCAATGCAAATTAGTCAAAGTTCATCTAATTTGTTTTTCTATAAATATTTCAGTATTTAAATTGAAATTTTTTTATATTTATTCTTCAATAATCTCACAGTGCTTTCAACTAAATCTCAAGATTACTCCACCATTACCACAAATAGTAGACGGGCAATAATCCCTGTTGCCTTATTAATTGAAATACGGAAAGTTTGAAAGTCGAGTAAAGTTCAAACGATATTCTCGTGAATGTGAGACATTCTCAGATTATTCGTAATGATATCTACTACGATTTCATACAATTCCTAATGAAACTTTAATAATCTCGGCTGTTAAAATTTAGTTTTCTATTCATCGACGAGAACTGTTAAATTGATTATAACAGAATCGCTAATAGAGTAGCATTTTTCCGGCGGGATTGTATCGATTTTCCAATGAAAAGCACGACTTTACGTTGATAGATGACACGATTTTAAAGGTGACATTATTTCATAGAAAAGCTAAATTACCATTACGTTTTACTAATAAATAAAAGTTTTTATTTTAAATTAGTGAAGATTAACTACAATTTGTTGCGCCCTTTTAACGGCCTTTCTTTTCCTATTAAGAGATAAGTCGTAACATTAAAGCAAAAACGGAAGTCTTTAATTATAGTAACTCAATAAGAATCAAAAATTAATGGAGGGATTACGTTGGGCTTTATTCACTGTTAGTGGAGTCCTCGAAAGTGAAAATTTGTTGGAATTCGGTTGAAAAAATGACCGGAACTCTGTGATTTTGACAAAGATTGAAGTTTAAAATTAAAAGAATTTTTTGAATTAATTCTTATATTTGATGTGGGTGGAAGAATCGACTGTTATTTAAATTGGGATTAGGTGTGGTTGGCAGGATTAAAGACATTTTGTCGTTCTAATAGCAAAATTTCAACAAAAACAAATATAAGCTTAGTTGACTATTTATAAATAATGAATGAGAATGTAAAGTTTAAATAAATTTTGTTAGCACAGTCATGATCCATTTTAAGGGTGGGTCATGTAAATTCATGCAAATATCGCAATTAAACCGAATCTAAATTGTTTAATAAGCAACACATACATTAAACAATCGTCTTTGTATTGTTTATTTACTATTATTGATCGTGTATACAAATTTTCCCTAAATCGAGTTGCAATTTCCCACGTTAGATCGAATTATTTTAGACGTTAGGGGTAAAATCGTCAGCACCCCCTCAACAATGTCCCTTCGTTCGTTTTTCATTTAATACACGTTTGATTGATAGCCGTTTAGAGAATTGTCTAACAGTATTCGATTGGCACCCCTGATTCCCAGACATTCCCTCAGGACCACTGCCGAATACTCAAAAGAACCATCGTCAATATAAAAATCCACCCTTCCAATTTCAGTTTTATTCATTTATCTTTCTTTCTTTACTCGCTTTTTTCCTCTTTAAAATGGTGCATACACGTAAGTAGGGAAATTGATGGGAATTTTCGTCAAACAACTATTAACAATGACATCATCAATAATAAAATATTAGTTTACGTTTTGTTCTAATATTGTGAAAAACTCTCATTTGTTACAAAGAAAAGGAAAAACGTGGAAAACTACAAGGAAAACTGGATGACTTCGAATTAGCCGACACAAAGGCATGGTTTACTTTTCTGCATAAATTTTAATCAACACCTCATTTAGGTCGTTTCTTTCAACTAAAAGGGAAAAGTAGCTAGATTTGAGATGTAGAAGAAATTTTTTGTTACAATAAAGTTTTCTTGAAATATAGAAACTTGGAGTAATATTTTTTATAATAAGAAAATTACCAATAAATTTTATAACTTCAAATATATTACTTTATGACTGTTTTATATAACCTGAAATATCACTCAAATCTAGTTTGTAGTTTGATATAGTTCCATTTTTATCACAAAGCTAAATGTAAAATTCTTGTTTATCGTCTATTTTAATGTTTGTCACAAGAAAAAAACTATTAGTTTTTCATGAAAAATATCCCAATAACAAAATATTGACGATGAATTTTCCGAATATTTCCACATTTGGTATTTCTAGAAAATGTAAAGCAACTATTTGACTATGGACAGTAAATTCAATTCTAAACTTTTACCAATGTTGTTTGTTATTCGAATTTTGTTAAACAAATGAAAAATTTTCCTAGATATCCTTAGGGAGTTCGTCGATAGATTAAACAAAAAGAAAGAAAAAAGGAGCCAAGGGATACTAGGATATGGAACGTTTGTCCTATCTCTTTTAGCAATAAAACACATGACAAAAGACTGAATATCCCTAAGGATTGGTTCCAATATTAAATAACCGAGATGATATTTGAAGCCGGCGAACGTGATGAGTTCTTTTTTAAATTGATTTGCATACATAGCGTATAAACGTTATAGAATAGTAGTTATTTCACCGACGAGGTTATAAATAGCAATTTGAAAGATTGAATATATTAAAGTGCCTTTATATCATGTACAGTTTTCACCATTCAAATTATATTGTCAGATAGAACAATAGAATGTATTTAATCATCTTTTTGTGATTACTGAGAATCAAAATACCTTAGTTTTTTGATAAGCAATAATAAAGGTATTTTAGATTAGATTATGTTGAAATATGTGTCATTCATATATTATTCAAGGTTTTCTTTCCCATTTATGATGTTATTTCACGGACTAGCGGCTGACCAAAATTGGGATCTGTCCCTTTGGTTAAATGTCATCAACATTAAGCACTATGGGCTTGAAAGTAATGCTTTTTCATTTGACATACGTCACAAGATGAGGGTGTTTTGGTGTATAGAGGCGCTTATGCTTTGATTAAAACTAGAAGGATCACACATATAAGCTAGTTTGTAGCAAGTTGTATTTAGGTATACATATACAGTATATAGAGGGTTGTTATTGAGTGAACGAGAAAACTAAGGGCTGTTTTTTTTTTCATTTCTGTCTTCTATATATGAAAGAGGGTCCATCCCCTTCTGACTGGATTCTGCTTAATTTTAGCAATTAACGTTGAAATGATTGATTATACGATAGAATATCACGTTTTCAATAAATTAATAAAATTTACCATGCAATCGTTTTTTTTTTTAAAAAAAATTTTAGTTTGTTTTCTTGAATTAATTTGAAAAATTTTAAATTCCATCGGTATTGTTAACAAAACTAAATGAAATTTTTTCCTTATCTTGATGCATTCTCCTAAAGAAAATTGTTCTTCCAGAAGAAATTACCTTGCTGGTTTCTAAATAATAAATAACCCAGTTATGTCAGATTGTGGTTATTGTGGGTAGTAACTTTCATAACTTTTTCTCTTGTTAGCTCCTTATTCGGAGAGAAATATCTACATTACAATATAACGAAATTCTATTATAGATATCTATACGATTTATATCAAATTTCTATTGATATTCTTATCAGAAGTTGAAGAATTGTCTCACAAGTTATTGTAATTTTTTTTATTTATAATCGATTCCAATTCGGAAAACTTCCCGAGTTTTCTCTTTATTCTTCCTTTTGTAAATTAACTCTGCTCCATTACAAAATGTATTGTGAATATTTTATAGACTTACAATACAGTCTTTCATTTCCTTGAATTGATAACGAAACTCACCCTCTATTTGTAGAAAACTTTTATTTCAATTCTCGTTATACTCGATACAACCATCCCTAAACTCTATAATCATAGCGAGAGAATAAAAAGCAAATAATGTGAAATAAATCCAACTTATGTTAACTGATCTGTAAAAATTCTTAAAAAAAAAAAACATTGAGAGGGGTTAGTGAAATTCCCGACAGCCAGACAATAGAGATCAGCCATGAGACATACACACCCCCATTCCACCCTACTACCGAAAACTGTCTATCTATTGACCAGACAGCCGACTGCCTTACGCAAACATGCCGCATTTGTCTCCTGCTACAATTCCTGCCGCCGCCACCACCACCGTCAACGTTAACATTCACTACCGCCTCCAGTCACAGGGAAATCCTCTATATATTTCAACCCCTCTTTCATGTAGTCATCCTCTTTTCCTCTCTATATATACGTATATATATACCTATATACAAAAAGGGTGCTTTCGAATCAGACACGCTCCAGGGAAACTTTAAAATGGAAAACCTAAACTATGCGGTCTTAGTTAAGTGCAACTAGATATAAAACCGTAGCCCTTAATATACTGGAAAATATAAAATTGTAGAGCTAAATGTAAGAAAAATTAGAAAGTTGAAAGAGAAGTTTTAGACCATTAAAGGAGTATTCTGGGTTAAACTTTAATAGCGAAAAGATCCTAGCAATTATTGAGCGTAATTTGAAACGGACATACTTCAACTAAAATCCTTATGGATAATTGACATTTATCAAATCTAAACTTTGATCAAAGTGAATTTGGAGGATTTTGAAGAATCTCCTAGATTAATAATAATAAAAATCTAAAAAAAAAAAACTCTCAAGCTATAATAATCCAGCACATTAAGCCAAGTTATAATAAACTGTTTCCCAAGTTTAATTAAAACAAAATGGATGGAAAAGATGAAGTGGTAAGAGAAAAAAAAGCTGAATCGGCAAGAAAGGCCTAGCAAAACTTACGTGTTAATAAATTGAATGAAAACAAACAGACATTAACTCGATAATAAATCCCAAAAACTTGAAAGCACATAAATCACATCATAGAACGTATGTTGAAAAGTGGAAGAAGATTCTTCCTTCCGCTAGGATAAACAGTGATTAAACTTGAAGCTGTAGGAATGAGATATTAAGACAGTCTATACAACATATATTGTTAGAACCCTATTCTAAAAACGTTAATAATAACAGAACCCTCAATTGTCCAAAACAGTAGAATAAATATAAGGGGGATTGTACAAAATGAGGTATGGGAAAGAATTTGATGTGTACGTCTAAAAATTGGATTAGAATTTAAAATATTTATTTTTTTTTTTTTCGTGTTATTTATAAAAATAAGGGGAACTTTTAGTATTTTTTATTTATATAACATAATGTAGATCTCAGTTGGAATGCCTATGTAGGATAACTCGCAAATTATGGCCGTTCTCGAGATACTGAAAGTAACAAATTACCCACCTCATTTACCGCCCCCAAACAATTTATAATTTATAACAACCAACTAGTATAACAAAAGAAATTTCTTCGAGTTTAATTAAATTTAGACTAATCAAATTACGAAAATAGATATATTAAGCAAATTTTTCAATTGAGATAGAAGACTAAACAAAATTGTTATTTCGAAATTGCCAGTTATCACAATATTGATGTTATGAAATTTATTTAATCTTGATCGTCAAATTCCAGATAGAATTCCTTATTAATTCCTCTACAGTTTGTTGCAAAATTACAGAAGGGGCGGTATGCAAATGTTATAATCATAGTCAGTTGACCCCTATCTACGAATGTATTTACTGAACCCTCCAGTTATCTTGTATTTGATAAATAGGGTTAATATGAAAATACTGATGACGGCCTATAAACGTTGAAATTAACTCTACTAAATCCGAGGATGATGTTCGTAAAACATATGGATATTTTTAACAGTGGATTAACTAAATAAAACTGCTGCAGTCGACTCTATTATAATCCGAATATTCTCGTAATCTTGCGAGAATTGCCCAGGATTTTTTTTAAATTTATTCGGTTAATTTGAGTAACTTTAATCGAATCATTAAACAAAAAAAAATTATTCGTAATTTCAAATTAATAGTGGATAATATCAAGTATACTGCAATAACTTCTCAGTTTCGTGCTCATATTAGAAACTGGATATTATAACTAAATATACTATCCTTATTGCTCTTCTACGGATCCATATAACTGAAACTAACGATGCGATTTAATTAACCTGTTTAGAGTGACAAACACTAAAGAGATTCACGTTTATTGACATAATCATTGTCAAATACCAAAGTTAAACTAAGATCCTGTTAAATCCACCATAACTAACCTTTATCATATTCTATATTGAAACAATCTAAATGCTCATTATTAACAATTGAAATTTCGTTTTTATACAATGCGAAATCGAAACTATAAAATTTCAAATTAAAACTGTCACCTTATCTAATGTTAAATTATAAAAAAAGAGACACTTGAACTTCTATATTAGAAAAACTAACTTCGTTCCAAACTTATTTATTAAAGAAGTTTTCTTGTTGTCATTTCAGGCTGTAAAGTTTTTAGTTGTATAAGGCAATTTCGTAAAGAGTTGATAACGGAAATATTTCTAACTTTTTAAAAAATAATATAAATAAATAAATGTTAGCGGGAATTATTCGATTAAAGTAACCAAAAAAAATCACAATTTATCATTCTATATCCTGTAGGGTTATACTAACAATAAACTATATTATCCTATTTGTTTATTATAACACAATGTAGCCAATTATCCGGTTTTGATAAATAATCCCTTTTGGAGCACGGTTCGAAATTAATCATCATCAAATTTACAAACTAAGTCTTTATCCTGGACGAAATTATTTAGAAATATACTCAATAAAATGATGCGATAAGTATTATTTGTTTTTATGGAAATGGAATAGGTTGAGTTTCCATAAAAATCAACTATTTACACTCAAGCTATAAAATATTCACATTTTTGTCTGGCAACATTATTTATTTATGTGAAAATAAAATATCCTGAATATTAACAGCACTCCAAAACATTACAATAAATCCCAATTTTCTTTTTTTTTTGTGCTTTAATTCAGTATTGAAATTGAGAGAATTTGAAAATTCGTTGCCAATAGCCCAATGAAAAGGAATTGATAAATTTATTTTCATTAAAAGCTCAGTGAATTATTGATCAGGGTAGCAACCAACTCTATAAAAACCATACGACAAATGAAAAAAAGCTCCAGCAATTATGTAGATTTTTTTTCTAATTGCAAATCATTGGGAAAAAACGGGAAAATTAATACGAAATTGTTCACACCGAATCATCGATTTATTTATTGTTCAATTTTTTATTAGAAAATCTCAACCAAAACTCGTCATAGTGTCAAATGCGATTAAATAAAATCTAAGAGAAAAAAAATTGTCGAATAATTCAAATTCAATTAATTTCGACTTTGAAAGGAAAACAACGAAAACAATTCAATTATGATTTTCATGTAGATTGTAGATGAATGATTTATTGATACCTATGCTAACAATTTGTTGCTGGTTATTGGATAACTAAATTATAAGTTCTATTATCATTATTTTTTTGGGGAGGAGAATTATAATACATACAATCAAAACATAAATTCTAATATCCCTCACAATAGAAATAACAAACTATAGAAGCATCTGTCTATGAACAAAGGAAATGTAAATTTCGACCATAATCTACATATTAGCAGCAATAATCCTGATTGCGATCCACAATATAGCGAATGTCAGATAAGATCGTAAATACATATTAGCCAGGGTAAGGGCACATTACCATATTAAACTCTGTTGGGGTAGTGATAGTGGCTGATGAATGGATTATATTGAAACCAATTATAAAATGATCAAGAAAAATAATAATTTGATTTTTAAACCATTCATTGATAGAAATCAAAAATAAAAATCGAATTTACGCCTTTTATCGTTAAAATATTAATCAGGAACCAATACAAGAACTAGAGGAAATAACATAATTATTTATTCATTTTTTTTTTTTTTAGTGAAACTTTCATTAATTTTATTGATTTATATATTTGTTTTAACGAATTTTCGATGATAAAAGTAAAAACTCTTCAATTAACTAGATTTTTTTGTCGTAAAAGAATAATAACATAATTTTTAGTGAATGAGCCCGGATCGTAAATAGAGCTTTTACATTTCCTAAATCAACAATAGACAATTAAATTCAACTAACTATTTGAATGTGTCAGGAGATTTTTGTTAGTTTAGTTAACAAGCATTCAATGGAATCATTAAAGAGAATAAAATAAATTCATCAAGTCAGTCTTTGGGAAAATTATCCCTTGTAATAATTATTTTGAAACTCTATTACAATAAGTTTTATTAACAAAGAAATTCTTTCAGTCTCCATTATCGCCATTGAAAACATTTCTTTCTACAGAAATCGCATTAAAATTATCCTAAATTCCCAACTTTGGATAATAATTGAAAAGAAAAACAGATTCTCCACAGGCTTCTTTATAAAGTTTTCAAATCTATACGATTCTAATTTGTAGTTCAGTAAATATCCTAAAGGCATCTAAATGATTCAACGAACAAATTTATGTTCAAGATTCAACTTCGACAGACTGAAATCCAAAAATATTTGGTTTTATTATGATCACATTATATTGATCACAAAAAAAAAACTTTTGGTACATATAAACATTCGTTGAATACAAGTTGATTTATAATTGAATTAACTCAATTTAAATTCAATAGTTAGATTTGGTTTGGCTTAAAATACGGTATCGTTAATATCAGAACTACTATCTGTTTCGATAGATCCACAGATCAAGACCTAACAAATCAATTGTGTATGTAGTGGAAAGTTGAATTGATGATAACAGAGTCTGCAATTTCAAATGAATGGGAAGCATTAATGCTAATATTCAATATTCGTTGATGCAGCAAAGACGTGATTAGCATATAAAAATACGATTCAAAAAACCAAACAGAAAGAAAAGTGATTTAGAAAACAAAACAAAAATATGTTGTATTAAAATCATGTTCGCCTATAAGATTAATTATTCTTAATTATATTGGCAAATGAATAATCGAATTTTCAACACTATACAATTCTCTCAAAGCTTTCATTATTCTAGTCGGCCACTATTGCATTAGAACATAAGATTTATTCTTTGTTTTTTATTATTATTATTATTATCATTATTTCAGTTCTCTTTATATTCTCGAATAATAGTAGATATAAATCTGGAAGTTCCGAATTCAATGGAATAATAATACAACTGACTTGTCCGTTATCGTCGCTATGTACAAGAAATTAATTAGACTTTGTTAATACTCCCATCGTTAAAATAGAACGAGATTTTATCGTAAATTAGTATCATAAAATAAAATTCAAATTATATCACAAATCTATCTGATATACGAAAATAAAATTGAATTGTCCCTTTCTTATATGTGATAAATTCATTTTGATTTGGAATAAAAATTTCAAATATTCAATGAATTTCCCAAATTGGATTTCTTGTATGTTTTTCATTACCACTTTCTCATTCGATAAATACTACAAAAAATGTGGAATGTTTGACAATTATTGTTCACAACATTCAAATAAACTACAATCAAATTTCAACTAACAAGAATTCAAGTCGATTGAGATTTTTATTTGTAGGAGTTATTTTACAATTTTATGAAAATTCCCCATTATTCATTTTCCTCGCTTTTGACGAAAAAATTGATTAAAAATTACTGAGATTAAAATAGTGTATAGCTATAAAAGAGATGAGCGGTTTATATTCAAGTTAACATGAATGTATTTTCTATGCCTCAAGTAATAATAGTCTATTATTATATAAAATTGAGCTTAATATAGGAACTATTAAAACAGGAAACTTCTGATCGTTTTAGTAGTATCATCATCTATTTTATACTAAAATTTTCTGTTTAACTAGAGGCTACCTTTTAGTTAACAAACAAAACATGTTTCCGAACGCATTTCTGTTAAACGAATCGAAATAGGGGAAACTCTATATAGTTTATTATTATAAATATTGCCGAACTAGTGCTCTCATTTCCTTTGTGTACCTTTCTATAATCAGATTTATTAACAAAACTGATAACACTAGGTAGAGATGTTTTGTAAATAATTTGAATTAATTATAGATATTTGATACAAACCATGAAAATTACCACATTTAAAAATATGAAAATTATAAAATAGCGACAGACAGGATTACAGTAATATGATACAAGTCATCTCACGAAAAAAAATTAATGCAACCTAATCCGAGAATACGAGAAATTTTAAATAAATTTGACTCAAGAGGCGATGAGGAAAAAAAAATGAACGAAAAACAAAACTTTTGACCTTTTCAAAATACAGAAATAAACAAAAATTCAAATTGATTTCCCATTCTCCCCTAAGAATAATAGGATGAGTTCAGTTAAGTACACCTTCATTTTGAACCAATCAAAATGTTTCCCTTAGTTTAAGGACTATATGTAATGATAAAATTAATGAACAGAAAAAAACTATGAAATCGTGTTTTGTATTTATCGATAAAATTGGAAAAATAATAGAATGTGTTAGAGCTTTAATCACATGTTGAAAGGAACACGCTGTAATGAAGTCATTATGTTTACAAATAGTGAACGATTTAAATAAATTGAACAACTTGTC
>JAZBGZ010000146.1:55531-74304 GCA_037414795.1 Stenodera caucasica | reverse complement strand
GACAAATGACATTTTTTCCATTATTTTTCAATAACATTTTTTCTTCAATCTGATAAAAATTGAGAAAATAGATATTGATTTGACTCGTTTTCAAAATTGCTACTTAATCACTCTTAAATCTCAAACAATGTTTAAGTGATCCCTTAAAGGACTTTGTGAATTGCTTCGTATCTTTTCTCGAAATAAAATGGGATTTAAACTTTAGTTAGAACGGACTGTATACGGTCGAGAGTGTCTTTGAATCTGTGATTTCACAAAAAAATTGAAGTTCATATAGAATCGTGGTAGTTCCCAATTATCGAAAACTCAAAGGCAATAAACTCTAACGAAAAACATAGATTTGGTTGTGGCAGATTAAAGATTGAGATAAAGCTGAATCAAGAACAATTCATGACTGTCTTTATCGTACAATTCAACCGTAGAAGATTCGCTAATTAACAAAAAAAAAAAAACCTAACAGATAATCATCATTATTAGAGATGCTTTCAGTTCAAAAATAAGGCTCTCTATTCTCTTCAATAATTAAATTATTTGAATCAAAGTCATCGGATCTAATTTTTGAAATAAAAAAATTAATTGTAATTGCAATGCATGTGCTTCTATTCCGAACTCTTTTCTTTGAATTATAGAAGAATAAAGCAAGAGAGATAAGAATGATAAAAAACAAAAAAAAAATCATCATACTCGAGAGAGAACTTGTCCTTTTACTGTTCAAAACGACATATCTCATTAAATCCATTGAAAAACGACAAGACAGTTGATCGTGATCACAATGACAAAAGGAAGAAGCAGAAAAATAATTGAAATTTCGCCGTCTGTTTCTTTATAATTTTCAAGAATGTATTCAGAATATTAATAATCTACGTTCGTTATTATTATCATTAGTGTTCCATTTTTCTCATTTATCGAAAATAATCAATAACGATTTCTTGTAAAATTTTTGTCAGTTAATTTATTTGTTGATTCCTCTAGGATTTGTTGTTTTAATAGCGACATCTTTGTATGATCTCGGAACTCTCTTAAATTTATAACACATAAACTAATTTAGTTAGTCGTAATAGTTTGTATGTGGTCAGAATGTTATCAAATGAATTATGAAATTCGTAATTTCACCACTAAAGTTATCTATTTCTGTTACCTAACGCTTCTGGTAATTACATTGGGGAACAAAATGAAACACACCCTACTATACTAAGCCACCCTAATATCTCTCATTGTCCATTCTATACGTTAAATAATCCCCAACCTAAATTCGTTTGTTGGTTGTTTTTTTTCCTTCGAGAAAAAACTCGAATGAAATTGAAAAGTTAATAACGTTTACTATTTAAATTTACTGTTTAAAAATCTTGAAAGTCTTCGCTTTCTCAACGTTTAAAACTAATTTGTTTTTAATGTTTATTCTAGTCAGTTATGCATGAAATTCAAGCTATTATCACTTGTGTTTGTTTTTTTTTTGTGTGTATGTGTTTAAGGGGGTCTTACAGACAACTACAAAGCTTCAATAAAAATAAAAGCAACCGAAAAAAAAAAAACAGATAGGCATTTCTCAATTCTTTCAACATTGAACGTGTTTGGAAATTCTGTTGAAGTCGGAACAAAACTGTTAATGGCCTTCTATTGAGTTTTGAAGCTTTTTAGTCTACGTGAGCCAATTATTTAAAAAAAAAAAAACAAAAGTTCAATAGGCTACTATAATTACCGTTAAAATCAAAAAAAAAAGTAGAATTTCTACAAGAGAGACTTTAATGCCGTTTAGGATTAGAAATAATGGAACTTTTAATTTTTTTGTATTCAGAAAATTTTTATAAATACCTGAATGTGAGTATGGTGAGCGGTCTATATGATTTGTGACTGGCTAAATCGGCCATTGGTGTTCCCCAAAAATCATTTTTGAATAAATGTCCAATCGGATTGATTGCCAATACGTCTTTATTGAGTGTTATAGCTGGTATATCATCATGTACGAAATCACCATTAAAACCATTAAGATAACAAGCTATAGCTACTGTACTAACTAGACTATACATTGGCCATGAACTTGGTGTTTTTTTGTTTTCAATATTGTTGGAAGAATTTGTAGTAGCTGTAGCTACAATAGCTGTTTTTCGTTTCATATCTTCTTCAATTATTGTAATCTTCTAACTTTATAACAGATAAACTTTCACACGAACATAATTAGAATAAAATCATAGTTTATTTGTGTCAGTTATTAAGATTGTAACGTTTCATTTTGTAAATACATTACTTCCAGTTTCACTTTTAGTAGAACAAAATACACATATACTTAGATAGATACACGATTAAATCGCTATATACAGACTCGTAAATTTCTCTCTATATATTTATTTAAAATAAACACGAATACGGAGCACCGAAAGTTAAACGAACACTTTTAGATAACATCTGACACGATGTCGCTACGATAAAAGCTTTCTCCATGTAGATTCCTCGAAAATTGTAACTTCAATTTTCGTTAACTATTAACAAAAGTTTTATATAGTTCATTTCAATTATAAACAAATAACGAACACATTCCGTATTATCTTTAGTTATATAGTAAAGTTTAATTTTAGCACTTTTACACTTAGAAAATAATTAATCTATTGGTTGAATTCTACTATTTATAACTATTGTTGTTGTTGTTGATTTCGACTTGGTAGAGATACTGTTCAAGACCCTGAAACAAAATCAATAATATCAATATAAGTCTGTGATTACACCCAGGACGATAGCACGTTCTCGTTTATTACAAACGCCTCTGGCTGTTCTCGCACAATACAACTGTCGAAATATGTTTCGTATCACCACAATTGAGAAAAAGCGAAAAAAAAAAAGGAAGAATAGAAAATGACTTATTTCGGAACGCATCCAATATTTGGAATCTCCGATAAAATCTCCAACACAATAAAGGAACATTTCTTATACAATTCCGTTGTGATTCACCAAAATGTTTCTCAAATCGACAAAACTTGAAAGGAATTTATTAGAAGAGATCTCAACTATTTAAATGATATGATTTAGAATAATTTGCGAAATGGTGGATGCGCCAAGCGAATATTCTATCGTAGCTCACAATTTAATCGCAAGAGTTCTGATTGGAATACAGGATGTCCGAAAATGATGAGCGAAAAACTCGAAAAGTGATACAGCTTGAAAAATTGATGCCACAACTCCCTAGAACTGTTTGCGAAAACTCACAAATTACGGAGTTAAAAGCCTCAAAGTGTATTTTTCAAAAGTTTTTTTTCTCAATAACTTTTTCTAGTTTACGGATTTACTCGGAATTTGGTGCACTTTCCACTTCCACTTTTATGTTTATCTGTATCCTTGCTCGAAATTTGATGTAAGTCTTTTAGTGAAAGGGTCTGAATTGCCCTTGACCCATAAATAATGAACATAGAATTGTTTTGTTTGAAGTTTTTTCTGAAATGTTGAAGAATTGCAGAATATTGAAGATTATTTTAATGGAAAAACAGATATAAACTTGAAATTATTAGACATTTCTGATCAAAATATTGATCTCAAGTCCATGCTTTGTCGATTATTTTATAACTAAAATGCGATTTTCTCGAAAACGGCGTATTTTATCGTGATGCATCAAGAGGACCGTTTTCGAAGCTCTTTTGATGCTTCTTGAAAAGTTTACGGTCATTATTCGAAAGTTGAGGACAGTTTAGACCCTTTGACATTGGAGGATTCACGTTAAATTTGAAGTAATGATACAGAAAAACATTAATGATGATTATGACAAAAATGAAGTTGATCCATACACTAGCAGAAGAGATCAGAAAAAATTATTGGACAAAAAGAAGTTCAAGGCCCTGTAACTTTATTATTTTTGAGTTTTCGGAAAAATGTTGTAGAAAGTTGTGACTCAAATTCTTCAAGTAGAATCACCCATCGAGTTTATTGCTCATCATTTCCTGACATCCCTGTATAGGCATTATATTGATAAAAACAAATGTGTAGATTTCGCGAGTAGTTTTGAGAGTGCAAAAAATTGGGAAAATCAATGGAAAAATTATTGTAATACCCAAATTTATGTTTCTCGAATTGTTTTGAGAATCGGTATGATCGAAATTATGCAATTTATTGGGAAGAAACTGAGAAATAAAGAAATTTCAACCATCCAAATCGTCTCCAAAATAATTTTAGTAAATTGTTCAAGAATGGTGGATGCGTTGAATGAGTTAAATATTTCATTGGAACTCACAATAAAACCGTAAGAATTCTGATTGAAGTTTAGGCATTATTGGCATAAAAATCGATGTTCAGATTTTGCAAATAATTTTAGGAATCCCGAAAATTGAGAAAATCCATAGGAAAATTATCGCTATCACTTAAATTTAATTTCCTAAGAATGCATATTTGAAATTGTAAAGTTCAATAACGAAAAACTAGATGATGAAGAGATCTCAAATATTCAAATCGTTCACAGTACGATTTTACTGAATTTGTGTAAAAAATGGTGGATGCGCCGGGCGAGTTAAATATTCTATCGTTATTCATAATTTACTCGGAAGAATTCTGATTGAGGTGTAAAAATTATATCAATGAAAGCAGATGTTTAGATTTTGCGAGTATTTTTAAGAATTCGGAAAATCGAGAAAATCCACGGAAAAATCATCGCACTACCCATAAATCGATTTTAACATGAAAAAAATCAAATGACTGAACTCCAAAAACTATTCCAATATTAGTGAGTCTTCAAATTTTGAGAGTCACTGTTATAGACTGTCATAATAACCGGCTGCTTCGTTGTTTGATCGTTAAAACTGATTGGAACACAAGCTGCTACACAATGTTGAGATGATGGTGTGAATTTCACCGTTTGCTTTTCATAGTCATTGAAGTTAAATGTAATGAAGGGGAACCGAAATTGGGATATTTTGTATCATCAACTGAATAGAAATTGGTGATAGTTGATGTAAATAATGGAACAATGAGTCATAATTATAGAAAGTGTTAAAAAAAAAAAAATTTGAATAAATAAAGAAAATTTATTCGAAATGGTTAATTGAATAAATAAATTCCATTCGTATTATAGTTTTGTTGTTTTACTCTCTCGTAGATGAAAAGTTAGTCTTATTGGTATAAAACGGAAATTGTATATTCGAGAAAATGAAGTTGGAGTAAAGAAGACGAAATGTTCAAATTAATAACTAACTGTCGGAATGGAATTTCTAGATTTGCAATTATAGTAAATAGTTTTCGCATGAAATGATTTAGTTGGTTATGTTGGTAATATAGTTGGTGAATATTTGCTTATTGTTTAAAGAAAATGATGTGAATAAAATAAAATAAAAACAAGATTTGAGCAATATCGAGTATTTGTTAAAGTACAATCGAGTTTAATCAGCATGTACGATGAATTAATAACTAGGCAATATCTAGAAATTGTTATCTAAAGATCATTGTTAATTACATATCACCATTACCACTATCACCAAATTTCAACCACCAACTATTACCGCATGCAGGTTGTAAGAGAATATATTTCGTTTGTTGATGATGATTTAGGTTTCTAGTTTTACTACAAATTTACTCAAGCTGAAAATTTCAGGGATGCAAGAAACTATTGATAAAAGGACTAAACGGGGTGTGTCTATATATAGTAAATTAAAGCATAGAATGCCTTTTATGTAAAGGACAATGTAATTACTCATTCGTAATCAAAATGGTAATGAGAGGTTGAATTCTATTTACTTTACCGATTGTATGTCAATGTGTGCGGTTTCTATTCTGATTTACTTATAACTTGAAAATTTCTAGGATAATAATTTAATTAACTATTACAATATATACGTTTATAGTTGTATAGGATCAGGACCGGATTTTCATTCTATACAAATACTGACCCCAAATCAGGACGTTCTTTGAACTAAATCTCTAACATAAATATTTAATTACTAAAAGTCTCAAGACATATTAAATTTAGAAAGCGAATTGTGCAATTTCGGTTGACGAGTCGTGACATATTCACTTTTAAATAAGAAGATGTTGAATATTTCACTGAAATTTGAACAGTGGAAAAACTGCATATTGTGTAAGACTTCTCACAAAAAAAAAAATCGATCCCAAATTAATAGAAATAGTTGCAATTTAAATGAAAATAAAGAAACTTCAATTACAAATTAAAATATTGGCAATTATTGTAAATCCGGTTCTGGTTCGAACTATTCATTAATTAATTTCGAATATTGCTGTATTGTTCATCTAGTTCGTTGAATATACAAATTTCGTTTTAATTTTCCAATTAAAAATTCGTATAAAATATTCAAACAACTCGAACATTTTGTAATTATAGAACAAATTGATCTGTTGTCCATATTTTTTGATTGATTAAAATTGTATTAGCTTTAACTAATCTCAAAATTCGATTAGTAATACAGTTTTTATTATGTTCAAATGGAATTTTTGTATTTTTTTTATATAATATATGAATGTGAGGAATTTTAATAGAAATGTTAGAAATCTGTTGGATTTTCGATTGTCAGCGATGTCTTCTTATTCATCACATTTCCGCCTCAACATTCTGATTAATTTCGAGATTTTTCCTCCCAACATCACATATATGTGGGATTTCATCTGTTCTATTGAATAGGCGCATAAATATCCCATTCGTAATCATTTCCGGCACAAAAAAAAAATAATAATAATGATATTCTCTCACTTCCCTTATTCTTTGCATCAAATCAAATCAAATTTCTTCGTTTCAAGAATGATAAATGATTCCATCATGACTGTTTTATCACATTTTAAAATAAGCATTAGAGTTAAAAGCGTTTTGTTTTGAATAAATAAGTATCATTTAGGAAAGTTGTCAATTGTTTGGATATTAAATAGAAAGTTTCCGTTATTGTCTTTTCTATATTATATTTATCGAGGGAATTACAAACAGTAGAAAAGCGAATCATTATTCACCTTTAACAGTACGTCTTTCACCCTTAACAATCTTCGTATACGAAAATACTCTATAATAAATCTTAAGTCGTGTTTAACTTGATTCTTACATAATGTAGCGCGATACAAAGATACAATACATTCAAATAATAAATGGTCATTTCAAGGAGTTGCGGATAAACATCAAACATAAATTTTGTTGTTTGGTGAAATAAACCACACTTTCTCACTCAGAATTAAAACTTTATATTTATAGCTATGTGATTTATAAATCTTGTAAATTTATCTGTAATTATTCGAGAAAAATTGCAGTATTATTCCAGAATTAGAATATTTAATTTCAAATTATAGAATTTCGAAAAAAATTGAATCAAAATTGTATGGAAAACTCTCGAATTCTATATTGGAAAATTTAGATGGGAAATTTATTTGAATTAGACTCGTTTGCTGCGTTATTCTATTATTATTATTATCGTTGCATTTGTTTAGTTTGGATGATAAATCATAATGAATATAATCAATATTTGGAAATCATTGTTTTGATCGATGGGAACAATGAGAGATTATTCGGTTTTGTTCAACAATTCGGACATATGTTTGGAATGCGAAAATGTCATATCACATAGATTGGTGAATTTTTGAGCTGAATTACACGCCAACATTCCCAACAATCATCATCATCATCATTAAAATCATCGATCGAAGTAGTTCTTATCAATCTCTCTCTCTCTCTCTTTATCTCTTTATATTCTATTGGAATTTCAACAATATGAAAAAGTCAATCGTGTTAATGAATTTTATACACACACACAGATATACAGAGTGATTCAAATTCGAGGGCCATTATCTGTCGTTAGTCATGGAAACGTATGACAAACAATTCATTATTTAATTGAAAAAATTGTGTGTGCCTCACTCATAGTTGAAGTGGAACGTTTTGAAGTGCGGAAGACTCTTTTGCTAGTCGTTATTTTTCTTTATTCATTGTCGTTGCTAGGTAACATATAATGTTGATTGTGATAGTGATAATTATCGCTATATTATTGCTTAGTAACGACAGTCAACAGAAAAAAATGATGGCTAGTAAAAAAGTATCGTGCTTCTCAGCAATGGGAGTAACTAATGTTTCATCTTGAATTCCGTCAAGGTCATTCGTATTCATTCGTCCCGCTATAAAAGTTTCACTTCAAAAATATTATTTTCTTATCAAAAAAAAAAATTGTTGCTACGAACGTTTCCATGGTTAATATCAGTTTAAATGAGACTTGATAATATTTAAAGCATCTTAAGTAAGTACCTTATTGTACTTAAGCTAAGCTAAAACTATTAAGTGTGACTTATTGTTGAATATGTATCGGAGAAAGCAAAAATCCAAAATGGTGTCCATGAAACATGAAAAAGTTGATATCAATTGAGAAAAAACGAATTGATGTATTTGAAAAATCACTAGCAACGTGCGATAAAGAATCAAAAGTTGCATTAAAAATGACCAATTAAAAGTTAGAAAATTTCAGGAATAGGAAAAGTTGTTGTCAAATAACTTATGATGACCCTTGAATTTGAATCATTCTGTATAGAGAATAGTAATTTTCGTTCTATAGTGTAATTGGTTGATGTGTCATTTTCACGAGACACATCTGGATTTTATTGTTATTAATGGAAGTTTTTAATCGTTGACAATGCCAGTTTCTATATGTCTCTCTCATAATTACGATCGTCACTGTATATTTTAATAACAAAAGAGTGCCAGACAAAGCCTGCTAGTATGGCAATATGTATACATATATATGTATATAAAATGGATGTGATAATGTTTCAGGACAATCGTTTCATTTGCTAGTAGTGCAATTTTCACCAAAAATATCATTATAATAAAAATAAAAAAGACAACAATTATAAAGAAAAAAATTCAAGCAGATATTAGATACTTTTAATTAAATTCTTTATTATTGTTGTAGAGACAATTGTGAAATTTTCACAGTTATATTAATAAATTTTCTGATAAGTGGTCTCAATTTGATTCAAGCACTTGCACAATTACAAACAGAACTGACTTCTATTTCGAAATCTCCATTGAGAATATCTTTAAAGTGGATGCAATTTTATATTCGATATTTGTACAGTTTTTCAACGAAATTTTAATTCTAAATTTGATCACGAGAGCTTTGATCAATCCTCAATTTTGAGCCAATTTTTGCTACTCCACTATTAGTAGTTTTGTTTCGCGAAAATCTAAACTTCATTACATGTTACAGTTTTTGAGACTTTTTGCAAAAACTCACGTGTTTTTGTGAAGTTTTCAATATTTCCATCTATGCTTTTCTTATAATTTCCAATTCTCTTTTCGAGAGATTTCTTTTATCTGTCAAAACTTTTTTCGCATTTTCCAACAAAATGTTTATGTATTTTGACTAAAATTATGTTGATTGAAATTTTACATGTTCGTTTTTGGGACTGTCTATTTATCGAGAAAATATTCTATAAGTGCTGGTTGAACTTTTGACACTAGAATTGAAAACTTCCGGCTAAATTTGATTTGTCTACTTAATATTCACGACTTTTCGTTGAACTTTTATAAATTTTTTTTCCACTAGATTTCAGTCGAATTGTCAATTTGTTTATAGCAAAATTTCAACTTTTCTATAAAATATGCAATCTATCAAATGACTCTCAATTAATGATATTTTAATATAAAATTATTATTATTGTTGTGTAATGAGAGCCGGTCCTATTCTCGATTCATTAAGTTAAGTCAACTTTTCGTATGTTTTTTTATTATTTGCGTTCGTTTATTGAGATTCGTTTCGTATTCCCTATAATTCTAATGTTGTTTAAAATTTGTACAACGTTGACGATAAAACGTATAAGAAAAGGGGAATAAGAACAGGGTTTCGGGGAATGAATTGTGATTAAGCAGATCCACCACAGGAATACAAAATCGTTCGATTCATTATAAAGGGTCGATAGGGAATAACGTATTACAACAGTTGTGTTACAATCAACTCTAAACCATACAAATAGATTGCGATTCATTAGTCGACTCAACTTTTATAATAAAAGAAAAACGAAAATTTCCATTTTATTCTACTATATTCTCAAATCTCTATTATATTGAATAATTAGAAGAATTGTTGTGGATAACCGTCAATTATTGTATATTTTCGAGAAATATTTCCCTACTCAAAATGAGATTTTGTACTATTATTTTTCTGACAAGTTTCACGCATCACTTCAATCCAATTCTTCCGGTTTTCTAGACATTTATGGATCCGGCAATTTCCATTACGTTCAATGTCATGCATTTAGGCATGAACTATTATAAGTCGTATTTTTCATCATCGAATATGTTCGTATTTGCATCTGGTTTTATTATTTTTTTGTTACATTATTGAATTTAGAAATTGAACGACTTCAACAAATATCAAATCACAATAACAGAATTTTTTTTTATTGAATTGTCAATAAATTTCTAAGCTAGTTTACGAATATACAAAACTTGATTGAATTTGGACAATTTCAAAGATATGAGATTCGTTAAGTTCACTTATTTGGGGATAATTCAATAAGAATAGGAGTGTTTGAATCTTCTGTCACCTGAAAAAAATTAACGAAAGAAAAATTGTGGAAATCTTATGAATTTTCATTCAATTGAGGCATCAGTCTTCAGGTTAGATACGAATCATCAATTTGGGCAAAATTTGAAGCTCAGCAAAATACGGACAATCTTGATTATGAACATAAAAATTTGCTATCTCTTCACAAAAATTAAGAATTTTATTAGATAAGAAAGAAATCATCGAAAACCCCATGAAATGTTAAGAAACTTATGAAAAGCGTCAAATTTCAATAAAAAATAACTAGCTCCAATAATCTACGTTTTGGATGATAGAAATAATTGAAAATTTTGATATTTATTAGAGTTTTATGAAAAATGTAACATAGAAGCTTGAAAGTTTAATTATCTGAATCTAAAGAAGCGAAAAGTAATTTATGAAGTGAAAAATGTCTTTCGGAGAAGTTGTGAGAAAGTATCAAAACCAGTAAAAATCTTTTTTGGCAAGCTGCAGGGTCTCGTTGGAAAAACATTGAATAATTCGAAAATTTCGAAACTTTAATACAAATCTTAAGAAGAAAAAAAATCGAACGGAAATGGAGAAAATTGAAGCTATCAACAAATACATAGCTTTCCACTTATAATTGAGACTTTTTAAAAAGATAAAAAAATCCAACTAAAACAAGAATTGGAACTTTTTTTTCAAGTTGGAATATTTAATCAAAAATTTCGAGAATATCTGAAATAATTGACTCTAGAAAAACTATTTCCATTAATTATTTCAATCTGAATCGAAAATGTGGATTGATGCGTGGAAAGTAACTTTCCAGTTGTCATCAGAATCAATATGACTCAAATCAAATTTTAACTTGAAAATATATATATGTAAAGGTTCGAAAATTCGATAGCAAAAGCTTTATAAAGTTTGACAGAAACTGATAATTTGACTGACAGACATAGGATTTTGCTGAATGAAGGCTTTCGTTATATTTTAGAGAACTATTTATATAGGTATTTGGCAATTCTGACAAAAATCGGAATATCGATAGAAATTGTGGAAGCTCCAAAATATGTGAAATTGAATCCGGAAAGAAGCAATGACATTCCATCTGAATAATGTAAAGAAATTTGACTGACAAATTGTAAACTTCAACAAACGACAATGTGAAAAACACACTGAAAGAATTCACTTTAGTAGGATATTTCTGGGAATTTCATCAACGATCCATCAGAAAAAAATACTATGATTTGAAAGATCATCAAGAGAATCTAAAATGTAGGAACAATACTTATAGACGGAGAACTTTTTCGCTGGCCATCATTTTTTGAAATGAAACTTTTTTAGCAAGTGAATCTGAATGACTTTGACGGAATTCAAAATGAAACATTATTTATTGCAATTGCTAAGGAACACATGTTGAGTGTAAATTGACAAAAGCTTTCCCCCTCTCCTTAAAGCGAACTCACGTTCTGACAAGTTTCCCCCTCTCGTTAGCGTTTCATGTTTGAATTCCGTGTCGAGGTCATTCCGATTTCCATCTAAACCATAAAGAATAAAATATCTGAGTAAACCAATTCTTAGTCCGGTTCTGTTGATAAATGTTCTTGTTAATAAGCAGATTTAATATAATTAAATTGTAATGTCATTTGGACGAGAAGCTTAAGTGTAGAATAATGGCTATCATTATTGTTAAGTGGTCAAATAGGCTAACAACACAAAACCGTTATAGAATGAGTATCTGGAAGTGCGAGCCATCAGGTAATAATACAATTGTCTATAATCATCATCCATATTGGGAGTAAAATACTTCAACTAGACAATATGGAGGGAACTCTATATAACCATTACCTTCAAATACATCCTATTATCTCTTAACATACGTTATTTGTTGATCAATTCGAAATGGTGACGTGTCAATATGCACAATATTCAACTATTATCATTGTATCATTAACGAATAATTATCATCATCATCATCATCATTGATAGTAACAACTAACCAAGTTCTATTTAAGTGATTCATCAAAATTGTATCTCATTAATTATTAACTTCAATTAGTCGAATTCATATAAACTCAAAAACTGACATCCCAATGTACACCAAGCCGATTATAAATTTATCGCGGATACAGAACGAACATCCGGTTTCGTTGATTGCCGGCGGAAACTCAGTCCCGATGGTGCATCGAGCCAAGCTTTATAATTCAGTTATTGTATACATTGATCCAAACCCTGGACCAATCCATATATACAAACACATACACAACTCCATAAATATCAAGCATTAGAAATTGTCACAATATATAACATGACGAAATTGTCATAAATGTTATTTATGATTGGTTGTTATCTGAACTTTGTTCAATGGTTGAGTAGCGAAATTATTGAATTTGTGCCATAAAACAGAAATAAGAGAGAAAGAGAAAGAGGAATTCTGTAATAAAATCTCAGTTATTCATCTTCTATTGTTGTATGGAATTGTTGCAAAATATAATAGTCGGAATTCATCTCATTTGCTAGGAAAATGGCCATTCCTGTAGATGAAGAGTGGCGAATAATAACCAATTAAGTAAAACATAGAACTGGAATTTCAAAGCTAAATATTTCAGTGGTTATCGGATAACCATAGCAATAACTCTTGATTCTCTTAACTCTATCTGTTTCCACATCATCGAATTAATGTGATCTTGGAATCTTTCAAGGAATCAAAACCGAATTCTCAAAGTGCAACTTTTATAGTGAGACTAGTGAATCTAAATGACCTTGACGTAATTCAAAATGAAACATTATTTACCGCCGTTGCTGAGGAACGCGATACTTTTTCTCTAGCCAATATTTTTCTTGTTTACAGCTGTTACTAACGAGCATACTACTTTTTCGTCAACCATCATTTTCAATATTACAGTTGAGTTTATGTGAGGTGAAAACATGTGTTTTTTGGCAACGACAATCAAGAAAGAAGAATGATGACTAGCGAAAAAGTCTAAACGTTAATGTCCGTCATCATCACTTCTAGTTTATCGTGGATCTTCAATCAAATTCCGGAACGATCCTTAACTTTTGTTAAATCAATGATTTCAACTCAAATTCGAACAATTCTCCTCCTGATTCTTGTTTGAATTTTTATTTGATAAAAATCTGATTATCTAAGCGAATCTAATACATCAAAGATATGTAATTCCTTTATTTAATCGACGAATGAAAGACGTTGAATCCTAATTTCGTCTACAGGGACCTTTTCGTCTAAAATTCCCCTATTAAAACTCTTAATTCAATGAATGATCTAATTTCAACTCGAATTATCTCCAATTATACAACATTTCAACAATCAATCCTTGGGGAATAAATTTTAATTTTTTTCCTAATGTCAAATTTTTTTTTTTTTTTGTCAAGTACTCAGTCACTTTGTCTTGGTAGAATTTCGTTTAAAATCTCAAGTGGGTTGGTCTAACAAGTGACTATATCGTTCAACATGGGAAGAGTTTCTTGTTACCACTTTGACCTAATTTAAGATGACTGGTGGATAATCCTAAATCCTGTCATCTATGGCTATTTTCCTAAAGATTTCGTGACTTGAAAACAATATTTTTCTAGTTGGTGAAGATTTCAATTTTATTTTTTATTTATTTTTATTATTTTTTTGTTGGGTTGGCTCGAAAATAAGCGTATTGTCAACATAATGGAGTTGATCGTTCTATAGAAATCGTTCCAATGGAATTTATATTGAAGTTGAGCCGTCTTAATGTCAACTCGCAAAACCACTGCAATAATCAGATTAAGATCAATTTAACTTGACATCTCGATATAGCGTAATATGATCTTATTTGAGGGTATATAGGGTGTAGTATAATATCATCAATATATTGAACAAAATCCATTTCATTTAGTAATTTAACTATTAGTTAATGATATTCAAGTCTTAACATGTTCCATCATCATAATATATGGAAATCTACAGGGACGGTTGAATCATTCTATTTTAATCAAGATTGAAGTAGTAGGGTAACTTTAATCACGACATCGATTCGATCATCCATTATGTGATGAAATATTGTTATTTAGCTGTTCATCATTCGTCTACAGATCAAATTTATACAATTCAACACTAAAATTGTTATAGAGTAAATTTAATGATCATGTGATAAATAAGCACTTTTTTCTATAAGTATTCAACAAAAATCAACACTAACTAAAACGAATCTCTTTTAGTTTTTGAATTTCTGTTCGGTTCACTTTTTTCATTTCTTGTAAGAAGAAGAATGGAAATTGTCGGTTCCCAAACAAGTTTGTTTGTTTTATTTTTTTTTATGTGTTCCTTGTTTTTTTTTTTTTTTGTTTTACTGTTTGTTAGAGATTGATAGACGTGAACAGCCTTGCGGTTAAATACGGTTCACGTCAACCGAAAAACATTGCCATCACGAACATATTGCGGCATCTGACGATTAAATGGAAATTCCAATAAAATAGAATGAAATTTTCGTTGAATTTTACAGTAAACCTGAAGATTTTCCGCAATCACGATATGTTCCATCGAATGAAAAGAATTATAGTTGGCTGGTTAAAAGACTTTTTTTGATAAAACGATAAGATGATTTTTGTTCAGAAATTGGACTTGATTAAATAGCGTCTTATGAACAACAAGATTCGAAATACTTTGATAGAATTTGTGAGAAGAGACTTGATCAGTGACTCTCAAACTATCAAAATCTATAATTCCTCAATTTTAGTTAATAGCTTTTTCAATTCTGAATCTTCAAGATCATAAAAACTTTGAAATTGTTGAGACATAATTGCGAATTTCCTCGATTCTGAAAATCTCACAGAAATACCTAAAATACTATTTTTTCAAATGGATAACATAAAGTAAAAGCGAGTAATTTCTTGAAGAATTTGCAATTTTGGTGGATGCTCCGGACGAAAATCCTCAATTTCAATATATTCGTATTTTTCATTAAATTCGCACAATTCTCAAAAAAATTACTCAATCATAGTTGTCTTTAAGCTTCTGGTCTTATATAACAGTTTTAGAGTCACTGGTTAGCCTATGAGACTCTCAGAGACATTCGATTTTGCTATATCCTCAAACAAGTTTCTCTAATATAACTCTATTTTCGTGATCCATGTCTAACAAATTCTGAATGATTGCGCAATTTTGAATCATGATTTCTTAAACTCAATCTCGAAATTATTCTCAGGCAAATCACAAGAGCTTCGAAATTTTTTGAGCCACAAATGCAATTTTTTTCAAGTCGAAAAATCTCCTGAAAATACCCATAATAGCTATGAGATCTCTTCAACTCAATTTTGAAATTATCATCAGATGCAAATCACAAAAACTCTGGAAGTTCGAGTCAATAACTGTAAATTTTTTCTCAAGTAGGAAAATCTCACGAAAATACCCAAAATACCTCAATCTTTTGTTTGCAAGTGCAAAACATAACATAAAAACAAAGACTCCGCATAGAATTCGTATTTTGTAAATCTGTTATTTTGGTAGATGAGCCGAGTGAAGATTCACGTTAAATTCGTATTTACTATAAACTTTGCGCAATATTCTAGGATATTGCTCAGTAATAGTCCTTGAGCTCCAGGTTTGTGTTATGAAATAGTTTGAGGGTCACTGTTCAGCAGTTGAGCCAATGCAACTCCGAGAACATTTTTTTCCCCCAGTTTTTTATTCTTATGATCTAATATAACAACTCAATTTCGAAACTATCATTAAACACAAATCACAAGAGCTCTGGAATTTTTGAGTCAGTAATTGGAGTTCACTTCCAAGTCGAAGAATATCACGAAAATATCCAAAATACCTCAATCTCTTACACCTAAGTGAAGAAGATAACGTAAAAAACGAAGATTTCTTATAAAATGAGTTCATTGTAAATTTGCAATTTTGGTGGATGCGCCGGGCGAAAATATACATTCACGTTACATCCGTTTTTTCATATAAATTCGCATAATTTTCACAGATTCCACTCAGTAATAGTTGCCTTTGAGCTTTTAGTTAGTATCATTAAACAGTTTGAGAGCCACTGAGACTCTCCAATTCTTATTATGATCACAAATTTTGCCGAAATAATATTATTTTTGTGATTCATGTATAATCAATTTCTAATGATTGCACGATTTTGAGTCATAATTTCTCCAAATAAATCTCAAAATTATTATTCAACACAAATCACTACAATAACTCTGAAATTTCTGAGTCAATAATTGCAATTTTTTCCCAAGTCGGAGAATCCCACCAAAACACTCAACGTACTCTAATTTATTGCTTTCAAGTGAAAAAGATAACATAAGGTCAAGTTATACTTTATAGAATTTGTATCTCATGAATTTGTAATTTTGGTGGATGCGCTGGACTAAAATTCATATTCACGTTATATCCGTATTTTCTCTAAAATTCGCACAATATTACTCTGTAATAGTTGTCTTTAAGCTTCTTGTAAATACTATAAAACAGTTTTAGAGTCACTGTTTGAGACTCTAAGACCCATTCGATTTTGATATATTCTCAAATTGTTATTATCATTACAAAGTTCTTTAATATAACGCTAGTCCCATGATTCATGTATAACAAATGACCTAATTTTCAATGTGATAACTTATAGAATATTTGAACAAGGTTGTGCTATGACTTACAAGTGAATATTTCAAATGTAATTTGCATTCGTATATGGACGACTAGAAAAATTCGAAACGTGTGTTACGCTACTTATGCAACATTTCCATTAATTCTAATCGTAAATTCTCAACATTTTCTATTTCAGACATTTGTTAACGAACTGATTACAGTAACTAGAACTATATAGAAGCTCCATTAATTGCCTTCAAGTCTATTCACGATAATACCGTTTTAAAACTTAAAGCTGACATATGTACAATTATTTCGCACGAGCTTAGTTCAAGTTAATGATCTATTCGTGTAAATCTCAGTTTAGGATTGATTCGGGATGAATCAAGACGGAGGTGTACACGCAATCCATACAATTGATCATCAATAGATTGGAATCAGTCAGTTACAAATTATAGGAAACGTTTTCTAGACAATATGAAATATAAAACTTGTACATTTTATTATGATATTTCATATTTGTATTCGAATAAAGTCGAATGAAACAAAAACGAACAACAAAGAAAAATGAGAGAAGTAAAAAGATAAGCTATTAAGTTCCCCTATTGTATTATTTTGGAGGCCGTCAGTTTCTCTCTTTGTCTCTTATTATTATTATTATTTTTTTATTTTTATTTTGTTTGGTATAAATTCAGCTTTTTCTACAGCAACGAAACTCGAAAACGGATTGTTCTCAACAATAAATCATACTTCTATAAATCTTACATCAGTATTGATCGGTTTATATTGCTCCAAATCCGGATTTTCTGTTCAACGGTAAAACGTAATAATGACAAAAGCATTTGTCTAAATATTTGATACAATTTGTCAATATAAAAATGACGTTTTTATATATTGGTCAACTATAAATGATGATAAAATCAATTTTATGGAAAGAATTATTTCAAGAATTTTAACAATAGTTTTATGTTTCTATAGTTAAGTTATATCGTGAGTTGAGGTGATCAAGGATATCAATATAGTTAACCACCTGTTAGTTTCACATGTTCATGCTGATAATCTATCGATTCAATTGAAATAGCCTTGAATTTTTCGGGAATTAAAAAAACGAAAAAGAAAATAGATCAGTATTTTGATCACATTCTGTATATTGAGAATAAATAAATTTCTACAACATAAATTCGAACATTGTAAATCTCATAGAAATCTTGACACATGTGCGAATTGTTACATATTGGAATCCCTCATCAACTTGACACAAGTTCTACTATCCTCAATGGAATTAGGAAGATATACAACATATACAAAATAGAAAGGATCGTCCGAAATACTAGTCAAGGTATATAGACATAAAAGAGAGATAGAGAGAGAGAGAGTGTTGTGTGATGAACCCTTCGACTATCCTTATACCAGACGAGACCTGTCAACGCCCAAGATTTATCCATTTCTCCGGGGTTGATTTGACAAAGATTCAAGAATATTGAGTATAGAAAACACCCAGTTCGTGTTTTTCACATCAATACCACCAATATTTTTATTTGGTCTCTTTTCTATTTCAACCCCCCGATTTTCAATGTACATGTGTATATGTGTGTGTGTGTGTATATGTCAGGTATAATTCGGACAATGTTGTTTTTTTTGTTCAATGACATTTGATGTTGTCATTTGTATTATTTGCTTATCAGACAGTTTCAGTACATATGGCTATGTCATGCCGTTTTTCTTGTCAGAGGTCATAAATT
>JAZBGZ010000146.1:24267-49184 GCA_037414795.1 Stenodera caucasica | reverse complement strand
TCCACACCCCTTATACGTAAATCTTATAAGAAGAGAATCTCGAATCGTAGTCAGTTATAGAGAGGATTTCCATTCAGTTAGTGCGTCATATATCTTATACGAATCGTATCCGCAATTTCCATCATTTCCATTATGGTTTTTTTCTTTATCATGGATGGATTAATACGTAATCGGACAATAAGGCTCAATTTGGCAAAAGAAGATTACAATTCAACTGTCAACTAATTTGGTCGATGGTTAGAAATTGCATGAATTTGAGGAATTTGCAAAAAATTCAAGCATAAAAGAGTTTTATTCAAATTTTCATTTATTGAGAATTTTGTATAATGTAAAAATTCACCGTGTGGAAAAATATACATGGATAATTGGAAGTTCCGCGAATTAACACAAAAACCTATTGAAAATCTGGGATAATGAACGTTAGGATTCCAAAAAATAAAAATCAACCTACGAATGGATTAAGTCAACTAGAAACTATAATACTCTAGTTTAATTGGGAAAATCCAAATTTCAGTCACTTGGCTTTTCCCAAAAAAAAAAAAAAATTATGTATGCACGCTTGAAGTGAAACTTCTTTAGTCTCAATTAACCATGCAAATTGAAATAATTAAATCAATACCCATATGTATATATAGAAGACTTTTTTGCTAGCCATCTTTTAATTTGTTTATTGCCGTTGCTAAGGAACACAAGTATTTATCTCATATGAGGTCAATTGTAATATTATTCAAAATCATAGCTAGTGAAGAAGTATTGTATTCCTCAGTAATGGCGGAAAACAAAAATGATGGCTAGCGAAGACGTAGTGTGTTTCATCTTCAATTCGTCATTCAGATTCACTAGGCTCGCTAAAAAAGTTCTGCTTCAAAAATTGAAAATTATAGAAATTCTGATGTGAACGGAACTAAATTGAAGTACTTATCCAGTAAAAAATCGGATACTCAACAACAATTTACAATTGATTAAGGAATTGAAATAATTAAATTAATACTCATCTGCATATGTAGAAGACTTTTTCGCTAGCCACCTTTTCTTTTGTTTATTACTGTGCTAAGGAACATAAGTATTTATCTCATATTAAGTCAATTGTGATAATATTCAAAATAATAGCTAGTGAAGAAGTATTGTATTCCTCAGTAATGGCAGAAAACAAAAATGATGGCTAGCGAAGACGTACTGTGTTTCATCTTCAATTCCGTCAAGGTCATTCAGATTCACTTATCTCACTAGAAAAGTTATACTTCAAAAATGTTAATTATGGAAATTCTGATGTGAACGGAACTAAATTGAGGTACTTATCCAGTAAAAAATAGATAACTCAACAACAATTTACAATTGAATAAGAAATTGAAATAATTAAATTAATACTCATATGCATATTGAGAAGACTCTTTCGCTAGCAATCATTTTTTTTTTGTTTATTGCCGTTGCTAAGGAACACAAGTATTTATCTCATATTAAGTCAATTGTAATATTATTTAAAATAATAGCTAGTGAAGAAGTATTGTATTCCTCAGTAATGGCGGAAAACAAAAATGATGGCTAGCGAAGACGTTCAATTCCGTCAAGGTCATTCAGATTCACTAGTCTCGCTAAAAAAGTTCTACTTCAAAAATGTATATTATGGAAATTCTGATATGAACGGAACTAAATTGAAGTAGTTATCCAATAAAAAATCGATAACTCAACAACAATTTACAATTGAATAAGAAATATCGGACGTATTGGAGTTCGAATAAAGATTCTTCAAGGATTAGAAACCTTACAAACTGGCTTATTTGTTATCATTCTCATCATTATATGATGATACATTGTGGTCGAGATAGGATTGAATAACCTATATCAATATATTACGACAATTGGATAACGTTAATGGAATTAATTTTGATACATAATTAATTACTACATACAGATAATTAAACTGAATGTTCGCTCATTTGACTCAAATGAAAATAAACGAGATTGATACATAGTTAAAGTTGTAGTTTTTTTTTCTATCAAAAATTAAATAACTCTCTACTCACGTATTTCGATTCAAATCTTGGAAAGTTTGCAATTTATTTCGAAATAATTTTTTTTTCTTTAATCCACCACTCTAAATTACAATTATTCTCACTCAACAGCCTTCAATTTAGTTATCTAATTCCCGTTGAAATAAATAAATAAAATAGGTTCAAAGAGCGGTCGATTCTATGACCCTATTTGCTTTGCTCAAAGCGTAGATATCTATGCATTAATAGTAAGAGATAAAGAGAGATAGTGATAGAATGTGTGTGTGAGAGAGAGAAAGAGAAAGTAAGTGTGTAACGCTGCTGATGATCTATTCCACAAGCGTTGAGTTGACGTGCTTGCGTTAATCAACAAATTGAATTTGAATGTGTTGTAGAGATTTGTACAGGTGAAACTGTTAGGAATAGGCTCTATATTTAGATTATTTAATCGAATTTATATATCTATATTCTACTACTAGTTGGCAAAACTGATAAATCGACCACAGCTTAAATTGACAGACAAATTCAAATTACTAAAACAGTTAGCAAGCACACACACACACACACACACATTCTGACTTTCTATCATTTCATTCAAAACTAAATTCAAAACGAATAAACCACCAACCATTTATATAATGTATAAATTTGAAACTAACCGCAAAATGGCCAACCGCAAATTTCACAACTCCCCACACACACAAATACTTATATACATATACAGTCCATTCCAATTAAAGTGTTTAATGTTTCATCGAATCGTTTCAGAATTATTTCCAAAAAAACTTTATTCATTATTTTTATGTCTATGATAATGGGTGGAGAATTCAAATTTTCTGTTTTCTTTTGAAATAACTGTACGATTTGATTTGAGGTACAGGAACATGTTATACTACTTTATAGTAAAGTTTATCGCCGATTCAATTTTTCTACATCCTCAACTTTCACTGAAATGTATAAATTTAGAAATTATTCTCAAGCTAGAGATTTTATTTTGAAATATATCAACAATAAAGGGTTCCCTAAACTACAACCTGAATTAGATTACAACTTTCTAACTTATTCCAAATAGGAGTTGTAGTCTATTTTGTAAAGGTCAACCAGCTGTTAAAATTTCATCACATAAACCTTAATAATAAATAATATGATAAAAATGGTTCAAAAATTATAATTCCCATCTAAAATTGTAAGAATTTATAGGGTGTTCTATTTAAAATAACAAAGTTATGGCAATTTCCGGTAAAACCGGAAGTGCTATAGATCTGAAAATATTCTAGTTGAAGAATACACAATTAATTATCCCTAATTTTAGATTTTCACATTTTTTATTTTAACCAGAATTACATCAATTTCTAATGAACGGTCGCGCTGAAACATCCTGTATAATGATATATACATATAATCTTTCTTTCCAGTAGAATGCTCAAACATCACAAGATTCAACATCTGACTTGATTATTCGGAAAAGTTTATAGTATCGTTTCAGTATTTTATTATAGTTGAAAATTGTATTTTACAGCTCATTTTACATAACGCATTTTACAGCTCTATAGTAAAAATATTCAAACTATAATACAATACAATTGTATTGTATTTTTAAGCGAAAATCTCACTATTAGAAAACGGGAAATAAAAACTGTAGTGATTTTTCAATTATAAAATTGTTAAATTTAATTCGAATTTGTTCCCGTTGAAATTGGAGTGCATTGTTGAAGAGATTTCAGTACATCGTAGCAAATTCGTTTCGTACAATAAAAACAAACGTTTTAGAATTCTGTAATGGTTTCTGGTAATTTTCTAGCGTTTCTATTCTATTTCCAAATGACTCGTCTCGAAGATTTAGTTCAAATGAAAATTAAATAACTATAAGCTCGACTTTTAGTTATTAAGAATTTTAAATTATTCTCAAATAATTTCACAATAATCATTTGAATTTGTAATGAAAATATTTGTTTTATATATCGGCGCATCCACCAATTTTATTAATTCAAAGAACTGAATTTCAAATCGAATCCGTCGAGTTTCATTTACTTATTCAAACAAAATGATTGGAAAATCTATTTGATGTATCGAAGTCTAGGAAAAGTTGAAAATTATATGAATTTTTTCTTTTTTCTTTATTTAATCAGGTCATTGATCGATATTTTAAGTTTCAATATTCAAGTTCGGCTTCATATTTCGCTTTTATGATTTGAATTTTCCGTAATATCGCAATTCTCTCAAATTTATCAATATATATGAGTTTTGTCCGAATCATGTGGAAAATTTCAATATATTTCTAAACTTTAACTTGGTGAAAAAAGCAAATTAGAATCGAAATTCATTTTATGTTTAGTTTTGTCTCAAATTTTCACTAAAATTCACAATTATATGGAATTGAAGGCTGGAAAAACACGGAAAAGTCTGTTTATTCGAATACAATTTATATTTTCTGTTGAGTTCGCAAAATTTAAAAATTAATTCATATTCGATTGCGAACTCCTGTATAATTATCCGAAACTTTCTCCATTCTATCTCATCAATTTAATTTTCTGTTTCTCGTTCTGTTGTAATAATGGAAAAACGAGGGAAACTTCATAATCTGAGTAGATAAATCCGGCAAATATCAGTCTTAATTTGTACAATTTCCATCATTATATCAAATTTATCGAACCATGAAATTCTACAGTTGCAGGTAACTCAGCCGAATGTCTCCTTGAATTTGTCACAAAACATCTGAATTTGACACGAATTTTTAGCTAATCCACCAAAATTACAACTTCACACTTTCTATTCATCAATCAATTGGAAAATTTATTAATTTTCCGTCAAATGAATCGTAAATCTTTCATTTTCGGAGATTATAAGAAATGATAAATTCATCAAAAAGTCCAAATCGCTGCTATTTTATCAATATTCTAATATTTTATCGATTAATATTTATTATTTTTAAGGAGAAAAAATCCGGGCGCATCCACCAAAATTGCGGAATAAATTCAAAGTTTTTGATTCGATTTAAAATCGAGTGAATTGATAAATATCATTATTATTATTATTATTATTATTTGAAAAAATTATTGGAGCGATAAAAATAGTGATTATTTGGGACAAATTGACAATCCAAACAATAATTTTCCCAATTTTCGTTCATTGATCAAATAATCTCGTCGAAATAAACAAAATTATTATTCAAAATTTCCAAATTATTCGTTGTTATTGTTGATAATTTTCCACAACATTTCCATTGTAGTCTCGAATAACATGACTTTAAGACCTATTTTAATGACTATAAAACTTTCATCAACAATTTAATAATGTGAAAATAGACAATTACGATAGAAATAAAATAAATGAAATGACAATAAAGGAAATTGAATGAATAATTGACGTCATTATCGTATGTCAGTTACTAATAATAATGATAATAATAATAATAATAATAATCAAATGTTTGTCAACTTACCATAAATACCATTTATATAGTTCAAAAAATTTTTTGCTTCTATTTCAATCAATAAATCATTGAAACTTTTGTGAATTATCGATTATGAACGAATGTAGAAATTTAAATCAACATTAACGACAATCCATTCAAATATTTAGCATATTTGGTAGTCAACCCTCAATCCGTTGAGATCGGACGACCCTCTTCAAAACCATCAACTCCTCCACCCTTAATATTCACCCTCATACAAATAAGAAACACTATTTTGATGATAAAAATAACGAAATATGGTAATTTATCAAAGTTCGCCTGTCAATGACAGTAATGATGTTTGCAAAAAATAAATTCTACGATTTTTAGCAAATTTCCATTTTAATTGTTGCCAAATTACTCAAACTGTACTATAAGTTGACTAAGCAATTGGATAAAAACGATTTTGGCAAGTGGCAAGTTGAATGCGAAACAGATGTGAAAGTTTCACTAAAACGAAACGACGACATTCACTCTCTTAAGGTCTTAATGGTGCGAACGTAGTTCACAAACAAGTGAATATATATCAAAAAGGGAGGCTTTATACAGATGAGATGCTCATTAACATGTTGTAATTTTAACAAGTCAGCAAATTTGGATACTTAATGATGCTTTATTTGACTTAGTATCTAAAAACGAAAATATGTCGTTTTTGTTTGAATTTAATGTTTAATTCATGATTTTCGAAGTTTTCAACGACAACATTCATGTTTTACATTCGAATTAAAACAAGTTTTCATTTGGAATTTATGGAATTTATTTTTTTTATTTCTACCAAAAAGTTGAATTAAAATTCCAATTTGGATATGTCAATTTATCATTTGGATAACAGACGGAAGACACCTGTTTCTCGTTTGTTATCATCATAATAAAACGACAGATTGGAAAAAACCGTGTCTTTGAAATAATTGAAAAATAAATCATCAGCGAACAGATCGTTTCTCTCAACTGATTGAAAACGATTATAATTTGAATGATATATGAATGAAAATAGAATGAAAATCCATTTTGTTTTTGTTTGAATTTCAATTGTCTTTTGATCCGAATACATGTTACTATTGTTAATATTCAAATATGAAAATGTTTTATAATCGCTTTATAGCAGGATTTTCCAAGAGATCAATTGATCGAGAATATTGTGTTGAAATATTCAACCATCATTTAAAATAAACGTCCACAATTAGTTTCTTAATTATTGAAACGAAATACTTGGAAATTTATCGATTATACAGAAAATTCCAACTATTGATCGACATTTCTATTATTTTCTCATTATTACTGTCAAAACAATTTTTCTCGAATCGAGATTTTATCGATTCGAGAATTCAACAAATAATTCGGAAAAACTTCACTTAAATTGTTCCGAATTGCATTAAAATAATATCAAGAATTGATTGAAATTGATGATGATTGTGATCGAGTACGTTTTTAAAAAAGACTAAAACAAGAAACTTATATTGGAAATAAAATCAACGATCACGTAGAGGTTATTGCAAGTGATAAAACTTGAAATGATTAGTTGTGAAGTTGAGGAATGATCATAAAAGTTGTTCAATTAGATAAAAAGAGAAATTTATATGAAATAAAACTATTAAAAGAGTTTCTCATTCATCAACTAACTAGTCGATATTCGAAATATTATTCAAGATAACAATAAAACTTGTAAATTGTATTTTTGAACGTGAATAGTTTTATTCGATGTATTTAATTGAACTTTGTGGATTATTTTTAACTTGAAGCGCCTCCACCAAATTTGTGAATTAGGGGAAAAAAATTGTGAATTGTATTTTATAGTCTGTCTTTCTAGTGGATGCAATTAATTTGATATTTCGTGAAATTTTTGTGTTAAAGGGATGAATGTTCATCGATGCGTTGTTAAAATTTGAAGACCCAGATTATGAGAGGAATATTTATCTCTTCTATTAATCTCTGATCATTCAGTTGAGTAGAATTCCAGCATCTTGATCTCAATTTTATTGCTATATTTTGTTTTGTTTTTTTTTTTAAGTTTAGTATTTATGGAATTTTCAACACAATTTCGCATGGAATTTTTGCTCATTTCATTCATGCATCATTGATTAACATGAGTATCAATTCAATAGAAATATTCAGCATGTTTGGACTATTCGCATCGATCAAAGTTGTACATTTTCCAACAAATGAAATTCACAGATCTGAGAGAATATTCAATTGTTTATAGTTTCGAATTGGTTTTCGTAACTAATCGATAAATGAGTAGAAATTCAACAATTCGCCTGGCGCATTCACCGAAATAACATTTTTTTCGAAATAATTCAAATGTGGATGTGTAATCAGAAAAATTCTATGATAATCTCCGATCATTCATCATTTTGAATTGATTCTTTCATCAGTTTTTTCTTCAAAAATGACTAGAGACTCAACAATTTGCTTGGCGCATCCACCATTATGATTTTTTGGAAAAATGTTCAGAAATGGGTCAAAAATCGATAAAAATGTGATAGAATTCTCGATTGTCAGTAATTTTGGATCAATTTTTCACATAAGTTTCTTCTCGAAAATGATTAAAAATTGAACAATTCGCCTGGCGCATCCACCAAAACGACATTTTTTTTTCTCAAACTAACGTTCTGGCGTGGCTCAAGAATCGTGGAGAATTTGAGCGAGTATTCAATTGTTTATAATCCTAAATTGACTCATCAATCAATTTTTCTCTCAAAAATAATCGGGAAATGACTAGAAATTCAACAATTCAGCGAAATTAGAATTTTCGCAAAACTTCAAGAGTGTGTGAAAAATCGAGGAAAATCTGAGAAAAATTTCGATCGCTTATAGTTCTAGATTAATTCTTCAATCAATTTCTTACTCGAAATTGACTAGAAATTCAACAATTCGCTTGGCGCATTCACCAGAATGTCAATTTTTATTCTCAAAATAATGTTGTGGGGTAGTTCAAGAATCAAGGAAAATCCAAAAGAATATTCAATTGTTTATAATCCTGGATTGACCTCCAATCAATTTTTTTCTCGAAAATAATCAAGAAATGACCAAAAATTCAACAATTCATCAAAATTAGAATTTTTCCAAAACAAAGTTCGGAACAAAATGAAAAATCTAGGAAAATCTGAGAGAACTTCCGATTGTTCATAGTTCTAGATTAATTCTTCAATCAAGTTTTCCCGAAAATGACTGGAAATTCAACAATTTGCTTGGCGCATCCACCAAAAGTACAATTTTTTTTTTTAAAAAAATTGTTTGAGGATGTTTGAGAAATCGAGGATAAGTTAGATGAATATTCAATTGTTCATAATGATTCTTCAACCAATTTTTTTATCGTAAATAATCGAAAATAGATAGGAATTCAACAATTCGCCTGGCGCATCCACCAAAATTACAATCTTGTCAGAATAACGTTCAGATGTGGGTGGAGATTTGAGAAAGCTTCGAGAAAATATTCAATTGATTATAATTTCGAAATAATCCTTTTATTAGTTTCTCTCTATAAAAAATCGAGAAATGAAAATATCCAACAATTCGCCTGGCGCATTCACTAAAATTAGAATTTTCCATTATAACGTTCGAATGGAGGTGGAAAAATCGAGTAGGATCTGAGAGAATCCTCGATTATTCATAATTCAGAGTTATCCTTTAATCAGTTCCTTACTCGGAAATGACTTAAAATTCAACAATTCGAATGGCGCATTCACCAAATTTTGAATTTTCAAAAATAATGTTCAATTCTGAATGAAAAATTAAGAAAACTCTGGAAGGACTTTCCAATGTCCATAATCCTAGACCAATTTTTTTAACAGTTTGTTTTCTCAAAAATAATCGAGAATGAATAAAGATCCAACAATTCGCCTGGCGCATTCACCAGATTACAATTTTTTTCCAAAATATCCCTCAAACATGAGTGGAAAATTGAGAAAACTCCAATCATAATGTGAGATCAACTTTCTATCCAGTTTTCTTCTCGAGAATAATCGAAAAATGACTAGAAATTCAACAATTCGCCTGGCGCATCCACCAAAATTCCATTTATTTCGAGAAAAATAATGTTCAAATGTAGGTGGAAAATCGAGGAAATTCTTAGATCATTTTTTGATAAATTTTCTTCACAGAGTCTTATCGTAGAGTTATATCTATGCACAAAATTCGAAACTTGAGAGACTCATAAATTTCACTTTTTCTCGATTTTCAATTGTTTACTATTTTCTCGAAATCTGTAATATTGCAGAATATCCGTCAAACATTATATTCAACATTTAGACTATAGTGCGCATCCGCCAAAATTGTAAATTTCGATATAAATGCCTCAAACAAAAATCTGTCGGTTTTTTTTTGTCCATGCCTGTTTCACTGTATTTTCCCATAAAAATAATCGAGCGATTACATTCGAAATATATGATTCGAGATGAATGAATCCGTTAAAAGAAACTTTGGAAAATTATTCGTTGTTATTGTTGTTGTTATTATAGTATTATCAAAATACAATATACAGAGATATCAAGAATTATCGTAGCAGAAACATTAAACAAAGTCAGATAATGCACCCATTTCACTGAACAGATATAATCTATATGGGAGCAGTCACGCGATACATTCTTTCCCCCACATCAATATGATCCAACATCAATTCAGTGAATAATAACGAATCATATCGTATTTTGCTACAATAAACATCTACTATTATAAGATTAACCAATTAATTATTATCTGTCTATTTGATGGATTTATTCGACTTTGAAACGCGTCTATTTATTTATTGAACAAAAAAGAACAATAGCGTTGTATTGTTTTTTAGAAAAAATCCCATTATCAGTCGATCGAATTGTTGTTTGTTGTTGTTGTTAGTGAGAATTTCGTCATAAGCGATTCGAGTAAATCAATCGAAATATAAATATTGAATTCAATAAATAAATATTTATATTGAAAAGCTTTTATGTGAATATATAAATATAAAGCAACAGAAAAATCCTTTTATAAAATACATATATTATTCAAATGCTAGCAGCTTTCTTTTGAATTTCAAAATAAAGCTCCAATAGAAAAATGTTGTTTTCGTGTAGAATTCACTTTACTTGTTTCCACTGTTCTTCAAAATTGTTAAATTTTTGTTTGTTTTCAAATAATATTCGTAATGTTGGAAATTACATTGATTGGTTAGATATCTAATCAAAATTTCAAGTTGAAATTGGGTGAATTTGAACAAAGCTCATTGATCGTTGAACTCATTTATTAAACATACATATAATTCAATTAATTCAACTCCATTAGAATTGGCTTTAGTTCAAAACAAATATGAATTAAGACAAGTTACCGGCATAATTAATTATTTCAAATAACAAGATTAATTAATAATAGAAAATTTAACCGGTCATCTTTTATCGAATAATCAGTGCGAAATTATTGTTAGAATATGCTTTAAATTTAATGAATTTTCATACATTATGAATGTATAGAGTAGGAGACGGAATGTATTCCGTTAATTAGTCATTTTCTCTAATGTTACATCAAAGTTGTTGTGTTTGAATAGAGTCTTGTTTAGTGTACGAGTGCAACTCAAAATTTTGGTAGGATGAGGGACAAAAGCACGTATGTGTGTTTATTTATTTTGATCACATGCAACTTTATTGTAATGGATTCATTGAACGTTCACCACTAATTTCGGTGTTGACTGCAAATTCAACTACAATTGTAAATTATTGACGGAACGTGAATTATACCGATAATTCGCGCTAATTTAATTTTCACGACTTAAGTCACAAATTTTGGGCCTATCTGAGGACTAGTCTCGATTATTTCAGTATTTTTCGTGTGAAATCTTGGAATTTTCAAACAATTTATGATAGTAGCGTTCAGAATTTATAATCAACATAATTTTCGTCCAGAAATCTTCGTTTCTGTAGCTTAGTTCTTCTACAAACTTGTAAGATAGTTGATTTTCTGGAAAAACCCCTAACATTATCTCAAAACAGTAGAAAGTTGACTGAAAATTGGCCTTTTTCTCATTTTATAATATTTTCAAATTTGTATTCTTGGAAATTGAATATTTATCAAAATCTTCTACAATAGAATTTTATAATTTGTTTCAATTATACAGTGTGTCGCAGGATAGGTGTAATTGATTGAAATTTTTGAAATTTTGGAATGACATTTAGTGATTGAGTCCTGCTAGTTGAAAACTTGAAAAAATATCAAAAATGAGTTGATTCGGTGTTATACAGGATGTGTTATGAGCAAATATGTGAAAATCACCTTTGTTTTGTTAAGATAAAAGAATTTTCACAAATAATAAGTGGTTCAGAATTTATAATCAACACGTCTTGAGAGATCCTTGAAAATCTAAAGTTTGTTCTCTATCTAATTATAATTTTCGTGCACAAATCTTCGTTTCTGTAGCTTAGTTCTACAAACTTGTAAGAGTTGAAATAATATTTTGATCGATAGTTGATTTTCTAGAAAAACCCCTAACATTATCTCAAAACAGTAGAAAGTTGACTGAAAATTGGCCTTTTTCTCATTTTATGATATTTTCAAATTTGTATTGTTGGAAATCAAATATTTATCAAAATCTTCTACAATAGAATTTTATAATTTATGTCAATTATACAGTGTGTCGCAGGATAGGTGTAATAAGAGGTGTAATTGATAGAAATTTTCGAAATTTTGGAATGACATTTAGTGATTGAGTCCTCTCATTAAAAACTAAAGAAATAGCGAAAATGAGTTGATTTGGTGTTATACAGGATGTGTTATGAGCAAATATGTGAAAATCACCTTTGTTCTGTTAAGATAAAAGAATTTTCCACAAATAATAAGTGGTTCAGAATTTATAATCAACACGTCTTGAGAGATCCTTGAAAATCTAAAGTTTGTTCTTCATCTAATTATAATTGTCGTGCACAAATCTTTGTTTCTGTAGCTTAGTTCTTCTACAAACTTGTAAGAGTTGAAATAATATTTTGATCGATAGTTGATTTTCTAGAAAAACCCCTAACAGTATCTTGAAACAGTGGAAAGTTGACTGAAAATTGGCCTTTTTCTCATTTTATGATATTTTCAAATTTGTATTGTTGGAAATTGAATATTTATCAAAATCTTCTACAATAGAATTTTATAATTTGTATCAATTATACAGTGTGTCGCAGGATAGGTGTAATGAGAGGTGTAATTGATAGAAATTTTCGAAATTTTGGAATGACATTTAGTGATTGAGTCCTCTTAATTGAAAACTTAAAAAAATATCGAAAATGAGTTGATTCGGTGTTATACAGGATGTGTTATGAGCAAATATGTGAAAATCACCTTTGTTCTGTTAAGATAAAAGAATTTTCCACAAATAAAAAGTTGTTCAGATTTTATAATCAACACATCTTGAGAGATCCTTGAAAATCTAAAGTTTGTTCTCTATCTAATTATAATATTCGTCCAGAAATCTTCGTTTCTGTAGCTTAGTTCTACAAACTTGTAAGAGTGGGAAAAATATTTTGATCGATAGTTGATTTTTTAGAAAAACTCCCAACAGTATCTTGAAACAGTAGAAAGTCGACTGAAAATTGATCAAAATTTTGTTATTTTATGATATTTTCAAATTTAGATTGAAAAAAATCAAATATTCATCGAAATCTTCTACATTAGAATTTTATAATTTGTTTCAATTATACAGTGTGTCGCAGGATAGGTGTAATTGACAGAAATTTTTGAATGACATTTAGTGATTGAGTTTTGCTAGTTGAAAACTTGAGAAATATCGAAAATGAGTTGATCCGGTGTTATACAGGGTGTTTTAAGAGAAGTTCTGCTAGTTGGAAACTTGAGGAATATCGAAAATGAATGATCCGGTGTTATACAGGGTGTTTTGAGACAAAATATGTTAAAATGTGTGTTTTTCAAGAATTTTTCACAAAAAATAAATTGGTTCAAAAGACCTTCTATACTAAATTTAGACTATATGGATATTTTTTTTTGACATTCAACTTTTATAGCGAGACTAGTGAAGCTGAATGACCTTGACAGAGTTCAAGATGAAACGTTTACTCCCGTTACTGAGGAACACGATACTTTTTCAATAGTCATCATTTTTTTTTGTTTACTGCCGTTACTAAGCAACACAATACTTTTTCGCTATTTATCATTCTTAATATTACAATTAACTTTATACAAGATAAATACATGTAGTCCTTAGCAACGGCAATAAATAAAGAAGAATAATGGCTAGCGAAAAAGTCTTTTACATTTAGAAGTATTAATTAAATTATTTCAATTTGCATGGTTAATAAGAACTAAAGAAGTTTCACTTCAGGCGTTCGCTTATATAATTTGTTTAATTTCGCATTTTCCTTAATTATTCAGTATTTTATTCTAAAAATGCCGTTAGAACAAATTACAGAATTGTTTTAAGGTGGTTCATAATTTTTTGCGATGATAATTCGATGTAAAATAAACTAATAATTCCGTAAAATAAGTGAAAGCTCCAAAAAATCATTTTGTATTTATGAAATTTGATATAAAAGTTCAAAATTGCATTTTAAACAACATTTTATAATACTCCTAAAATTCGACTTTATTTTTAGTGATTTTTTTTCATTTCTGCTTGAAAAACATCCTGTATAACACCGAATTATCTAATTTCCGGTTGTTCATAGTTTTACGAAAAGCAGGACTCAATCCTCTTATGTCATTTCATAATTTTGCGTCAATTTCACCTCTTATTACATCTATTTTGAGACATACTGTATAATGAAATAATTAATAAGAATAAAAATTGATTGATAATTGCACTAATGAAGTGAATTTTGGTTGAATTTTTCCGATAATATAAAATGTGACCCAATTGTAAATTTCATCATCATTCATCATATCAGTTCATTTTTTATCAATTTATATAAAATCGCATATTTCTACATTGTTGTCGAAAAAATGAGAAGAAAAAGAAGCGTGAAAAACAAAAAACGAAAAACAACATCCAATGATGGTATGAGAAAGAGTATCAGATCATAAGATCAAAGTAGGCCATGTTTCCCTATTACTGTATACATTATATGATAGTGGTTTGTAGTAAAACTGGAAAATCTCATTTGATAGCTAACTGAAAAACTGACAAATAGTGATCCAGATAACGTATGGTCGTGTTGAAAAATGACAAAGCTAAAACGAGATTTAGTAGTTTTATTTGTCTATGTGTGTTTGTGTATGTGTATATGTGTGTACGATGGAAAGCACAACGAAGAAAAATTATAACCATTTCCTTTGTTACTAGAAAAACATACATATATAGAAAAAAAAAAAAAACAGGATCAGGATCTTGGAGCTTCAATAACACAACTTTTAGTTCTCATCAAAATAATTATCAAGCTGATTAATAGAGAGAGGATAAAGATAATTTGCTAAATAAATAGATAATTATAGCTTGAATAAAGATAGTGGTGGAAAGTTGAAATTGGAAATTTAGTGATTTAATTGAAACACCAATGAAATATCAGCAATGCCTCGGGAATTTTCAACTTAAAGCTTGACCAACATAGTTTACGAATGTAATAACTGTAGAGAAGTTATAATGAATTCCGTGATGTAAATTTAAAGATATTCAGTATAACAATTCGAAACTATTTTAGAATACTCAACAATAATAATAATAATAATAATAATGATGATGGAAATATTGTTTTGAATTACACTGTGAGAGACAGAACGAGATTATTGTGGACGAAATACCGGTTTCGGACGTCATTATCAATCTAACAATATCAATTCAAATTACATCCAGATGAAGTTTTGTTATATTTGCTTGTATTTATCAAATATACGGGGTGATATTTTGTTTTTTTCTGAAAAGAAACTTTTGTTAGCGAGACTAATCAAACAGAATGATCTTCAACGGAATTCAAAATGAAACATTATTCACTTCGATTGTTAAGTAACACGATATTTTCTTATTAGCCATCAATTTTTTGTTCACTAAGCAACAATACTTTTTCGCTAGCCATCATTTTTATTTTCCACCGTTACTAAGGTGCACAGTACTTCTTCGCTAGCCATCATTTCTATTATATTATCACAATTAACTTTATATGAGATTAATACATGTGTTTCTTAGCAACGGCAATCAACAAAAAATAATGATGGCTAGCGAAAAAGCCTTCGCATCTATAAGTATTAATCAAATTGTTTTAATTTGTATAGTACAGAAATTTTACTCCAACTGTACACTTATCTGAGTTAGGCACAATTAATTTTTTTTTTTTTTATATATTGATTTTTTTTGGTCATGTTTGTGGTTATTGTGGTTGAAACCGCTACCACTGAGTTCAAAGGGAGATATGTCAATATTTATACCGATTTCGAGTTTATACGACAAACAATTGAATAATATATTAGACAATTATTAATAATTACAAAAAAAAAAAAAAAAAATAATTGGATTTTTTTTTGTTTTTGAATAGATCCATATATTGGGTAGATACGAAAAAAAAAAGCAATTAGTAAATAATCAGCGCAATACTGGAGTAATTTATCGTCGGCTATATTATGTTTGTGTCAGCTGTCGAACCATCGTACCCGAATTGATCCCATCAAAGTTTAACTGATTGCTTAATTAAACACCCTTGCCAATAACGGTGCCTATTTATTTATTAACTGAATCAAATTACATTCCAATAATTATACGTTCAATTTATATTTTTGCTCTTTTATCGCTTACAATTTCTTTTTTGTTTTTTGTATATTTGAATAATAAACGGCAAAAATGAGAGTGGTCTTTGTTTTTGATTAAAAAAAACAAAAAAAAAACACTCCACAATTACTTTTTTTTTTTTTATAAATATAATAATGAAAAGAAAGCAAGAGCAACGTATTTGATAATGGCAAGATTAGAATATTGGGTACGGTTACAGTTTTTGAATTACCATCTTGATTATATTCACTGTATTTTGTTTTGTTTTATTACTATACAAAATACGTGTGTATGTTCTTCTTTTGTCTTTTTGTTTTTTTGGATTTATCGTATAATATGATAATTAAGTCATCAGTTTTGAAGAATCAAAATGTCACGTTCAAGTGACTATGAACAATTTACGTTTGATTTGTTTGAATTGTCGTCTGTTCTTGATTACGTTGGGTTTTCAAGTTGGCGAAAAAGCACACATCTTACCCGGCAATATTGAATTTTATTTCTATTTAACTGACTTAAGTATGGATTTTAAACTGTTGCTGTGAAATGCTTCTATTTTAGTATAAATTTAGTCTAATAAATGAATTTGTATCATTTTATAAGTCTAGATTAAGGATTACGATTAATAAATCTTAATTTATGGGTCATCATATTTGTTATATATCCTAATTAAATATTAACTTTGATCGATTGAAAATTGATTATGGTTTTGTTAGAATTCGAAACAGTCATAATCAATTACAATATGTTTTAGTCGAATCAATAAATACTTGATTAACTATTCTAAACTATAGTTCTAAAACTATTATATTATATTGGCATCCTTAGATTTAGAACACATTTCGGAAATCAATTATTGAGATATATCAAGAATCTATTCTATTTGTGAGTGAAATTTCATCTCTGAAACTTGGAAATTCTTAGTGAGAAATTCGAAAAAAATTCTACCGCATCTTGGAATTAGAATAAAATGGGGAATTTAAAGAATTTCATACAGAGTGTTTCATAACAACTGTTATTTTAAAAAGTATTCAAGATTTTGTTCAATTTGAGGCACCTTTTTATTAGTAAATTAAAATTTTTTCATTTATCGTCGGGAATTATTTCTCAAAATTCTCCGATAAAAATCATCCCAGTACAATAATCATTTGGTTTACAAACTTAACGAAATCTATCCATTCTAGAAAGACTTGAATTAATAGGAGCAAACTCCCGGAAATTGATTCCGAACCTCAAATCTTCCATATTTATAGAAACTGGGAAATAGAATATAAATAATGGAACAATCGATTGTATTTTTGTCGCGGAAAATATGCTGAGATGAAAGAAAAGTGCTAAAAATTCTCTTTAAAGTAAAAAAAGTGTATAATCGACTAGTTTTCTGTTAATTTGTTTTAGAGCAAAAATGGTGGAGGCGCCGGGTGAATCATATACAGAATGTTCCACAACAATTGTCAATTAGACGAATTTCGGAAAATATTGGAGATTTTTTTTGGGAAAACTTGTGATTTTTAACAAAATTTTGGATTCAATGAAAATATTTTTGAACTTTAACGCACTTCCGGTTCTATCAATAATTTATCCCAACTTCATTATTTCGAATAAAACATGGTATACAGGCTGTCTCAGTGAGAGTTTTCCTTGGAAGTTTATAGAGTTCTGGCTACAATAAAAATTATGTCGAGAATGCTTTGAACGGTTGCTATGGATACGAGAAATAGTGACCAATAACAAGGGGTACGGAATAAAAATTTTAAACTTTCACTCATAATTTCGAGAATACTATGAATGGTTGCTATGGATACCAGAAACGGTTATTTATGATCATGATCATGAGTGAAGAGTTAAAATTTTCGATTTCTTAGAAATGACTCTAAAACGAGCATATTATACTACTTTGTAGCAAATTTTATCGCTAATTCGAGTGTGCAATGAAAAGTAGGGCATTCTATTTGGAAAGTATGATTTTTTGGCATCTATCATTTTCACTGAAAAGTATAAATTTAGGAATTTTCTCGGGCAAAGATGCTTATTTTGAAGGATCCCAACGATAAAGGAATCCCTAAACTACAAACTGAATCGAATTCCAAATAGAATTTGCAGTCCATTTTGTTGAGGTCGACAAGTTGCAAAAATTTCAGAAAAAAATTCTTATCTAGAAAACCGTAACAGATGGACAGAAATAGTTTGTAGAAAAAAGATTTGAAATTTTGATTGTCATGTTAAAATGCGAAAATATACAGGGCGTTCTATTCAATATAACAAAGTCGGTTTAACCGGATGCGCTAGAAATCTGAAAATATTTTAGTTAGAACTCTAGAAACTTCTAACAAACGGTCTCACTGAGACATCCTGTATATGAGTTGATTTTCAAATTATTAGCCCAATTTAAGACATACTTCTATCAGCAAGTGCTACACCTAATCTTAATGGATTGAAAAAAAAATCGAATTTTTCCAAATTTTTGAGAAAAACCATCTTCCCTTCAAAGACTCTTGAAAATGGTTTTGATGATATACAAAAAATCGATTTTTGTTGAGACCAATGTATTCACTCTCTTCTGCATCATCCTTATTTCACTTTCATCATACAGGCTGTCCTCCGTACATTGCTGAATCTGTCAATTTTTGAACTTCAAAAACTTTATTTTGCGAACAGAATGACCCCTAAATTTGTTCTTTATCAGATGCAAAACTCAATTATCTATCAATTTTATCGAGCGAGAGTCAAATGCTTTTCATAGGAAAGTTTTTTGAGTTCAAAGTTTGACAGATTCAAAAATGTACATAGGACACTCTGTATGTTGAAAGAAGAATAAAAATGATGCAGCAGCAAGAAAATACATTAATCTTAACAGAGAAAAAATATTAATTTTTCGCTTTTCATCAGAATCATTCCATAAATTTTAAAAGAGAAGATGTGTTTTCTCACAATTTTGTGAATTGTGTCTGAAATTATGGCAGAAACTCAAAAATTATTTCACATTCTATTCAAAATAATGAAGTTGGTGTAAGTTTCCGGTGGTACCGGAAATGTCTCAAAGTTCAGAATATTTACCTTAACTTTAAAATTTGTTCAAAATCACATCTTGAGTACTATTCGAAATTCGTCTAACTGACGGCCGTCGTAAAACATCCTGTATAGAAACATGAAATTTTGAAAGAAATCTGGAAAAATCAATAAATCAAAGTTTGAATTTTCGAAATTAATTTCGAATGAAGTCCAAATCACTATAAACTGATCACTCCAACCGATGAATTTCATGTCAGATTATCGACAATCGATGAAATCTTAACTAGAACTTTGTTGTTTACCAACGAAATTATATCTGATCAATTGATCAATGATCAGATTGCTTTAAATTAAGTTGTTAGATTTAATTGAAAAGACTGAATTATATAAAATTCGAATTTCTACAGATCGTTTTTTAGTCGAATAGAAATAACCGATTCCAATTAGACTTGTCGTCCAAATTAAATCTATTTTTGGAAACTTAACTATTAAAATGCCATAATATTTCGCCTGTTGAATATATTAAAGGGTCAAAGTTCAAGTTGAAATATCATCGATTCAGTTCACTTTGAAGTTAAAATTTGATATTTGTACGAGATAATTGAACCGAGTCGGGACAAATTCAAATGATTGTCTATTTCAAAAACAAAGTTTCCCTATACAAAACTCAATTATTTTAATCAACTCAAATACGGTAATTTTATTTTCGTTTTCTTTAGATGATTCTTCATATTTCGACCTCTCAAATAAATTCCAGCGAATACTCAAATTAGATAAATAATAATTGAAGAAGAGACGAAATGAAAGAGATGAATACGAATTGTTCGCCACAGGTGGTGAATCGATTGATCGACGAAATATAATTCAAAAAGGAAGAAGAATCATTTAGATATGTTATCATATGAAGATGGAGAATTTCGAATAAATTCAGCTGAATTTGGGCCGTTTTATATTTGGTGTTGAAAATTCGATTTCTTTCTTTTATTCGCCTCTATATCTAAAAAGATAAATTTATGCTACCCGCGTCTTTTACAAAGATTACTGTTTTGTAAAACCCGGCAACTTCAAAGTAGAGTATATGAAATTTAAAAGTTTCCTAGAAAATTCAAGAACAAGATCCAAAACTGTTCGTCAGTTAGTTGTCTATCAAGTGAAAATTCTCTCGAAATAACAAAATAAAAAAAAACAAGCAATGTAAAAGAAGAACAGAAGAAAAAATGTTGACTACATTGTTGGAATATAAAATAATATTTCTACTTTTTATTGTTAAGTTTCGTGTCGATAAACTAGAAAGTTGTCGATAGGGAAAATTGAAAAACAACATTAAATACTTTAATGAGTTTCTTTCAATTTACATATTGAATAGTTCTTTTTATACAATCATTTGAAGTTTAAGTACGATTAAATCAACATGGTTAACTTGGGTGAGTACATTAAAGGTAGAAATGTAAGCTATTCAACCCTCTATTTAAGTACCTCTTTTAATCTACTATGGTTGTTAGTGGTATTGAGTTGTATTAAATTCTAGAATTCAGATTTGTTCACTATTATATGAGAGTTTAATTGGTAAATCCTTTATCAAAATATGAAATTATCCATCTCAATTCCAATTTGAGTTTTTACACCCATTTAGAAAATTACTAAAATACCTACAAAAAGGATGAATTCCAATAATTCCAGCTTTTGAAGAAGTAGGATGCAATGTTTACGCTCTAATTGTACATAAAATCTTAAGATTTGCTGAATTAGCCTATTTTTCGAAGTAACTCCCGAATCTATCTGTATTATACAGTACGTTCCAATTTAAAGGTTGATGTTCCATAAAGTCCTTATTTTCCATAAAAATGAGAAACAGCTTCCGGAATCCTTCAACGAGTCAGTTTTAGATTGTTTGAGATATGAGAGTGAGTTTATGACTGTTATAGAAATGAGTCAAATCACAATCAATTTTCTCAATTGTCATCGAATTAGACAAAAATTGAATTGGGAAATATAGAGGAGGATGCCTTGTGTATGTAGACAAAAAATCGTTTCTTGATTTCAATAAATGTGATCAAAAAATAATTGAGACAGGTGAAATTCATCGATATTCATTCTGAGTATCCATATAGAATGATGATTGAATCGGAATATTGATAAATTTCACCTCTCTAACTCGAATTCTACTCAATTCTCTATTGATTACGATTGAGGGAATTGAGAGACGATTTTTTGTCAGCATATTTGCGTTACGTCATTTTCATCGTTCTTAAATGAATAGTTCTTCGATTTGATGAAAATTGAGGAAGTTGATTTCGATTTTAACCGTTTCCGGAGAAGCCCAATAGTCCTTTTTTTTCCTTCAGATAATCTTTGAATGATCCGCTGACGTATCTTGGAAATTACTTCAATTTTTGTTGGGAAAAAAGGCTATTTCGTAACATTAATAATTTAATTGGAACAGTCTGTAGTTTCAATTGAAATTCACCCGGCGCATCCACCAATTTTACAATATTCATATTATTGTTGATCAAATTACTGTCTGATTCTTGGGGAAATTTTTACGGGATTTCCATCAAGAATTTCATTGAAATTTGAAATAAATTCACCCGGCGCGCATCCACCATTTCTACAACATTCATTTATTATTAGATTTGTTGATAGTTTTTCTCGAGAAATAGCTGCGAATATTCAACGTTAACGTGATAAATAGACTCGTTACGCTTTTGTACGTAGAAATTTCGTTATCAAAAACTCATTATAAACGAGATAAGAGAGTATTTTTGAGATTTATAGAATGTTGATGAATTTTCGACAACTAAAAAAATTTCTCTTACTATTGTTGTATCGATCAATTAATCCATAATTATCTCGAATTCTTTATAATTTTCTATTTGTTGTTTTTCCACATTATTTCAATATAGCAATTGAATTTTCTCTTGTCATCAAACGATAGACTAAAATCATGCTGATTTTGTAGTTTTCAATCGATAACTCCAGACTCTTATTATATTTTGTTCGAGTGGCTATTTTAAAATGTGGTTCAAGAAAATTCGTGAAACTCTCCCTTTAATATTGTGTAAATTAAAGTGAAAGTTCCCGAAAATTAACTTCTCAACAAGAATTTTGTTTTTTAATTAGAAGCTAACTTGGAATTTAATCGAGTCCGCTTATCACAGATCTATATTGAAATTTGCTTAAAAATAAAATTCTAATGATGATTATCATTTCAACTTGTCAAAATACGACTATATTTCATTTATATCAATAATCATAAATTTTGTCTTGTCTCCTAATCTGATTGTGTTCAATATTTTCGCAAACGTTTTTCGGATAAAAATATTATGATAAGTTGTCTATATTTTACATTTATGTAAAATGCTTGTACGGCAATGTAAGATAAGGTCGATTTGATAAATTCTAAAAATTTTATAGTCTGCCGTTTTTGAAACGGATATTGAAAATGTGCAAAGTCATTCAAATTCAACCATGCACTGTACGTAAAAATCGTTGTAATGGAAAATATTCAAAGATATTCACGATTTTTGTTACTAAACTAGCAGAAATCTCTGATTTGACGATGGAAATTCAAGAAAATCAACGTTTCAAACAAACGAAAATATCCACTATAGAAATAATTAGCAATATGTTTCTAATGTTATCGACAGGTCGTGATCATTATTCATTTCGACTGTACATAAAAAAAAATTCAACATGAACACAATAGACTAAGTAGTTCTTCTTTCGAATAGAGAATAAATGGAAAAGTGTCTGTTAATCGTTCAAATATAGAAGAAACGATAATGCCCGAACAAATTATCTTTTGATAACTAAGGGAATGACCCTATACTAGATTAGGAAGCGAAGAAAACAGCTAGCAAGTTTTTCAACTTGCACCCTACAACGCTGTTTGAATATTAAACATAATCTTAAGAGTTGCTCTCAACTGTTAGCTATTCATCACCACTTTATCGTACTTTAGTGTTTGTTATTCTAGCACAAATGAGACTTTCAACTAATAAGAAAAACGACTGTATATATATATATATATATATATATATAGTCCGTTCCTTCTAATTTTTCAAATTTCTCATACAACCCTTATTTAAAAAAAAATCATCTCTAGTTTTTATTGACATGGAGATCAAAAAAATCTGATTAATACCAAAGAAGACTTTTTTGCTAGCCACCATTTTTATTTGTTCATTACTGTTGCTAGGCAACACGTGTTTTTCTTATGAAATCTATTGGGATAGTGAAAATGATGGCTAGCGTAAAGTATCATGTTGTTTAGTTACGTCAGGAAATAAAAACAATGGCTAACGACAAAGTATCGTGTTGCTTAGCAACGGCAGTGAATAATGTTACATTTTGAATTTCGTCAAGGTCATTCAGATTCACTAGTCTGGCTATAAAAGTTTCACTTAAAGAATGTAAAGCGACTAACGAGATCCTTGAGTGGATCACTTGAAACTTATTTGAGATATTAAAAATACCTATTGGGCTATTTCGGAAATGGGTCAAATCGAATTTTCTCTCAATCTAGGACCTCGTAGGTCGCTCTTAATTTTTGCAAAAATAAGGACTGTATGAGAAATTTCGAAAATTAGAGGGAACAGACTGTATAGTCTTACTTAAAAGTTTTATATCAATGTTATGATAGAAATTGTGATTTTATTTTGTGATAAAGTAGAAGATTATAATTTAATTAAAATCGATATTGATTTTAGTTTAAGATATGGGAATAATTTGAAAAAGTGAACTTCAATCATCTACTCAATTTCCCACGAAGAAAACCGAATTCTCTAATAAAGACATCAACATATAATTGGATTATGATTAATCACTACCGGATCCATTACTTTGTGAATAATCACCTCATATCAAAATAATAATGAAAAATTTCTTTGTTGATTACAATGAAATCAAATTTGTAATTTGTATCGTATATATATGGAAAATAGAAAAGATAATTTTTCGTTCAAACAAATCCTTTAAAAGATAAACGAACATCAAAAGAGATAACGAACAAGGCGATAAAGTTGAAAATAGGGTGTTACTTACCAGCAATGCGCAACTTACAAGTGAGAAACTTCAACTCGTTGCTGTTTTATATATATCTATAGGGGCGTAACGGGGTAACAGGACATACGTTTCTAGTCCCGTTAATAAATATCATAATCATCATTTTATCAATAATTTTATTCGTATTAATTTTAAATATTGTGATTATTGAATAGTTTTCTATTTTATTTGAGTTTAATTGTTTAATTTGAACCGGTGCCGGAACGACTTATATATCTAGCAGATTATTAAATGTCAAAAGTCCTTGTTTATCGTGCCGGAATTGGTACACAACTGTTTAACAAGAATACGCGCTATCGACTACTGCCACCCTTATTTCTGTGGTGGTAATAGTGGTGGTGGTAGCGCTCGATGCGCTATAGTGACGGAAGTGCGAACTACACACCAAACTCACCCCTTTTATAGGTCATCACCGTCTGCGCCATACCACTTTTATGATATATCCCATAGATATATATATATATATATATATATATAGAATCGACCATCCAAATTTACTGGTGTTGTCACACATTCTTCTTAAATTATTTATCTATCTATAAACAAAAATTGTAGCAATAAACATAATTTTTCGTGGAAAACATCCGGAATTTCTATCTTCTAGAAAACTAGATCTTTCTTCCCTCGCAAATATTAGCAATTGTTTAATTCACGTATAATTTAATTCGTTTATTTCTTGATTTGATACAGTTAGGGGTTGAATTTTGGTTGATATAAAAAAAAAAACGAGTTGAAATTTTATTCA
>JAZBGZ010000146.1:1910-21607 GCA_037414795.1 Stenodera caucasica | reverse complement strand
TTTTCCGTGACAGTAACGGTCTGTTACATTTTGTATATTATATATGTATATACTATATATATATATATTTAAAGGGGAAACTTTCAGTAATGTCTATAAGTTATCTTGTTGATAGATTCGCGCAGGCTCATTTAATCTGAAACGATCCGACACACCCGAAATACACGTGGTTCTTTATTTGGCGTATAATCATATAGGAATTTATTTTTTTATAGTTCATAAAAATATTGATAACGTTATAGAAGATAATTGAGCTTTACAACAAAATTATTATTATTATTATTATAGATGGAAATGGAGTTGGATGGATTTAACGTTTTATTGATGAGATGCAAACGATTTAGGTGCGGCCTTTCTTCGTTCCAGTTAAAATTATAGTGTAATCATAAAAAAAACGTCTTTATATTAGGCTATATAAGTTATATTGCTAATATCATATATGTTATAGTTAAATATAATGATATTCGATGATATTTTAACGGTAATAAATACAGCATAGACAACTCATTCTTATACAATAAAGATTATCCTATTAAAATTAATGTTGCTATTTTCTATATTTTTAAACGTTATTATGAAAATTCACTAGTGCAACAAATGGAATTCGAAGAATTCCATTGACAAAAGAACGAGATAATTGAATAATCAATTTACTCGAGATTCGAAAATATTTCAACAACAACTTCAATTTTCACAACAATTATGCTCGATTTCCTCAACAAACAGAACATTCAATAATTAATTTGAATGATTTAGATCATTGATGATTTCTTATAGAAATCCGGCGCATCCACCATTTTGCACATCCGATAATTATTCGTCATAGTTGGCTGTTTTGTTTTTTTTTTCAACATTACATCGGTGATGATGAAATTATAGAATTGTTGAAATTCCAACAATTTCAACAATATGTTCGTGTGACATTTCCAACGAATTCGAAGGATTTCCTCTGCATTCCATGCAAATAATGGAGGAAATACAATCATCGTACGCTTTGAAAACAAAAATTTTCGAGTTCATTGAATGAGAATATTGTGTTGAAATTGTTGAAAATTTGTGAATTATAAATTACAACAATTTATCTAGGATTGGACATGTTAAACAAATCCGGCGCCTCCACCATTTTTTGCTCATTCAAAACTAGACTCGATTCTATCATAATAAATAGAGTGAAATCCTTCGATATCTTAATAGAGTCAAAGATTGTCCATATGAGATATTTGGACCTTCTTTTAACTCACTAGAGTCTAAATAATTCAAAACTTCAATTCTTCTACATTATTGACTCAATTGAAATAAGTTAAACCTTATCTTGTCAAGATAACTATTAAATATTCATGTGAAAAGTTATTCGATTAAATCTAAACCTATGTGAAGATAGGGCAAAAGAACTGATGAATCTATAAATTATTCACTTGAACTTAATAAATCCAATTTTGTAAGTAGAAAAATAAATTGTAAAATCACTTAATAACATCGTAAAGTAAACCAACTAGAGACTTCTCCAATTGCATATGTTGCCATAATTTATATGTTGATTTCCCAAGCGGACGAAATTATTATAATATACGCGATACATTCAATAGGAAGTTTGAAATAGTTTTAGACAAGAACTTGACTTGTTCTATGTTTAATAGTTATAGGCTGAAATCCAATCTTCTGTTACATTATTTAGCCGGACTTAAATTTATAGGAATTGAATTGAAGAAAAAAAAAACATCACTCTAGTTTTAATTAATCATGCATACTTATATGTTTATGATGCGGTAGACTTTTTTGCTAGCCAATCATTTTTCTTTGCTCATTGCCGTTGCTAAGGAACACATGTATTAATTTAATCGAAACAATTGACTTTCACTTCACCTCTCTCCTCAGTGTTAACTGATGTGTTGGCAATTTTCCCCCTCTCTTTAATGTTTCATGTTTGAATTCCGTTACAAGGTCAATTGAATTTGTCGAATTTACCGATTCCAATTCCTCTATTTATCGTCAAATTGATAATAACAATAACAATTACTATATTGCTTAGTAACTGGAGTAAACAAAGAAATAGAGGGCTAGCAAAAAAGTATCGTGCTTCTAAGCAATTGTAGCAGCTGTGAATAGCGTTTCATGTTTGAATTCCGTTGGAGGTCATAGTTTCACTTATAAAAGTTCAACTGCGACAATTATTGGTTAAATTGTTCGGATTCACTCAAATATTTTTTGATTTTCATCACAATCAACTTACCTGGTTTTCGAGTTTAGAGTAAGTCTTTGTCGCATTTATACATATACCTATATATGTATATAGAAAAACGGAAGCGGTGATGTAGACATACAATAGATAAAAGGGAAGAAGTAGAAAATGTAACTATATAAACCCGCAAGTAGGGGATGGTCACATAAAGATAACATAAAGGGTAACGTTGCGACGTGATTTACTATTATTGGAAGCATGTAAATTTAGTTGCGATAGTGTCTGTACCAGGTGTGTAGAGAGTATTGATCCATTCTTTTTTTTTTGAAAAAAAAAAAGAATTTTCAATTTATAGAATCTGCATTCAAACAAATTAAATTCTAAGCGTAATAAATCAATAACGATATTATTAAAATAATTATAGATAATTATTTAGAGGAAATATGATTAATTTGAAGAAAATTGCCACGAAAATCTCGAATTGAAACAAACATGTTTTGTTCTTGAACATTAAAATTGTTGCCAACTAAAGTTGATCAAAAAAAACAAAAAAAAAGGAATAAGATCCTTGTATTTATGTCACGTTTCTATTCAACAGAACAAACAAATGAGGTTCTTAAGAGAAATTCGGAGAAAAGCCCTAGTTACGATTCGATTTTGGCGGCAAATAAATAACTATAGTTACACAACAATTTATAAAAACAATCCGATTATAATTGAATATTTATACAATTTAGGATTATTGTCGTGAAACTTTTATAGCGAGATTATTAAATCTGCATTTAAGATATAAAACATTATTTATTGCTTCTTCTACTTTTGTTACTTTTTCGCTAGCCACTATTCTCAATATTACAATAGATTTTATATGAGATGGCATGTGTTGCTTAGCAACGGTAATCAACGAAGAAAAATGATGGCTAGCGCAAAAGTATATATTAGTATTAATTTTATTTTCTTGATTTGCATGTCAATAAAAATTGAAGAAGTTTTTCGTTTTTTCGTTTATCAATTCATTCAATCGAATTGAAAGTTTCATTGTAATTGAAATTGAAAGAAGCACTTATTCGAGCAAATGAAATTGGAAATGTACGTTTTTATGATTGAGAATTTCAACAATTTAAATCCATATATTTCTGTTATGTTAACAGAAAATTCTACACATAATTAAAGTAGAACCCTAACAAGAGTGTATCTTAACTCACCCAACAACGACAAGAGCTTAATAATTACCTAGCTCTCATTAATAATGCAAAAGTATTGTCTGAAAACTAACAAGCTCGACTTGGTGCAATGACAGGCAGCTTTGAAACATTGTAACTTGTGTATAATAATAATAATAATAAGACAGAGTTAGTATAAAGTCGACTTTATATAGTTCTATCTTGCTCATCTGTTTGAATTTGAACAGAGTAAAAGCTCTCATTACATATTTACCATACCTTTTCACGTTTATCAATTTGGGATTGCTTAACTTGTAATTAATTATTTCAGTAATCTAAAGCTAAACTCAACTCTAGCAACTTTATAAATAACTTCAACATACATTGTATAATTGCAATGAAGTTGGCTAAATTCTCCACAATGAGCACTATATTCTGATATCATCCTCAACTTGAGAACAATCTCGATCTTACAGAATATTCCATCTAAAATTTAAGGATAAGACAATTTATCTTTGATCTTTGCAATAAATTTTCAATTTAATGTGGATTAGATTAGAAAATTACTGTTTTTGAAACGAAACTTTGTTGCTAGTCATCATTTTTTTCGTTTATCGCCGTTGCCAAGCAACATAATACTTTTTGCTTTAGTTCCTGTCGTTACTAAAGAGTACACTACTTTATATGAGATAAATAGATGTGTTTCCTAGCAACGGCAATAATTTAAGAAAAATGATGGCTAGCGAAAAAGTCTCGCATATACTCATACATATTAATTTAATTATCTCGATTAGTATGATTAATTAGAACTATAGAAGTTTTATTTCAATTGTGTGCTTATTTGGGTGAGACAGCCCTAATTTTTTATACTTATAACTTTATAGTTTCCGTATGTTCCTATATTGCCATTAAAATGTCATTTGCCTAAAAACATACAATCCCACAAGACTGTTCTGAATGCGTGATCAATTACATTGAGGATTCCCCAGTCTACAATAATGTAGCGTTGAGTTATAGACAGATCCTGAAAGAAAATTGATGTGGCCCTTTTGTAGTCCCTTATAATAACGAAATATGTTCTTATATCATACATGTTTTCCATTTCTATACAATAATCATATAAAACTTTTCAATACAATAGTCCAAATATATATAAATATTTTTTTTCCTCACAACTCATTTTTCTATAGATATTGGCAAAAAAAAAATAAATGAATTTTATTGATTTTTATTTTTAGTAGAGTATCAGAAAGTTTAGTTGTTTCCCATATACAAATATGTATTTTTCGGCAAAGATAGGTCTTTAAATTCAATCAAAATGTCGTCTACTTTTTATAAAGTCACCTAACAGAAAGCCAAACAAATCCGAAACTTTTTTGAATATAATATTGGGAACATTTGAATTTTTCCCTTAAAAATCTAGATATCGGAATCTTACTCCAATATTTATGTATAAATAAGAGTGATAACGATCGAATTTCGTTTGTTTTTTTTTCGATATTAAATAGAGGGAGTGAATAAATAAACCATATGTAGGCAAATAAAGTTTCAAAGCTCGATAGAAAATGAACCGATGTTTATTTAGAGTGGGCGACATAGCTTGAAATCGATCCAATTCCTAATCAATCGAAACTCCAATGTAATATTTATTGACTTTTGAATAATAAAGGGCGGAATTCTAGATTTTGCTGGAAAACTGATTTTTTTTTTAATTGAGATATTAACTAGGAATTGGTTTCGAGAAAATTACCAAATTCAATCGAATTATGTGGAAATTTCGCTGTTTGATGGGAAATGAAGGCTGTTATCTTGGAAATTCGACAAAAAAAAAAAAAAATCAAATGTGGATGAAAAATTGTGCTTTTGATGGAAAGTTTGTCTGAGAATAAATCAAGATCTCTAGGGAAAAACTAGTTACTTGAAGATAAGATTAAAAAGCATGAAATATCCATTGGAGATGTCAGAATCCCTTATCGAGACATGAAAACTTTATTGTATAAAATATCTATCTGAGATAGCAGAAAATGCTGGAAAATCCTGAAAAATAAAGCTCACATTTTTTTAAAACAACTCCATTCTCAGCAAAAACTGAGCAAAAAACAGAAAATATTGAGCCTGCAGAAATTCAGAAATATTGAGACTTCTGATTTATTGACTCACAATAATTATTGGGAAAATTATCGATAATTCACTAGAAAACTGATTTTTTTACTGAAATATTAATTAGAAATTACCAAATAATGTACAACCACAGTTGGAAAATGACTGTGAAAATTCTATTCTATGGAAATTCGACAAGAAAAAATCAAATCTGGATGAGAAATTGTGCTTTTTATGGGAAGTTTGGCTGAGATTAAATCGAGATCTCTGGAGAACAAACAAGTTATCTGAAGATAAGATTAAAAAGCATGAATTATCCTATGAAGATGTCAGAATTCCTTATCGAGACAGGATAACTTAAGTGTATAAAATATTTATTCGAAATTGCACAAAATACTGAAATATTAGCAAAAATTGTACAATGAACAGAAAAAAAATGAGACTGAAGACTCAAATATTTTACTGAAAATTCCGCAGTTAACCTATTTATATCAAGACTTCTGATTTATTGACTCAGAATAATTGCTGAAAAAACTACAAAGATTTCACTAGAAAACTGAATTTCTTAGTAAAATTGGTTTTATGAACAAAACAGGACCTTCTTGAGAAAATTATCAAGTTCAATCGAAATATGTGGAAATTTTGCTGAATAATGTGCAATCACTGTTGGGGAAATATGACTACGAAAATTCTATTGTCTCGAAAATTCTACGATAAGTAATCAAATCTAGATGAGAAATTGTGCTTTTTATAGAAAGTTTGACTGAGAGAGGAAAAACAAGTAACTTGAAGATAAGATTAATAAGCATGAAATATCCATTGAAGATGTCAGGATTCCTTATATAAACATGACAACTTTAGTGTATAAAATATCTATCTGAGGTTGCACAGAATGCTGAAAAATCCTGGAAAAGGAAGCTCAAAGTTTCTGAAAAATAATAATTCATTGGATTTCTAGCAAAAACTGTACAATGGACAAAAAAAATGAGACTGGAGACTCAAATATTTCACTGAAAATTCCGCAGTTAACCTATTTATATTAGGACTTTTTAAAATTGATTGACTCAGAATAATTACTGGAAAAACTACAGAGATTTCACTAGAAAACTGAATTTCTTAGTAAAATTGGTTTTATGAACAAAACAGGACCTTCTTGAGAAAATTACCAAGTTCAATCGAAATATGTGGAAATTTTGCTGAATAATGTGCAATCACAGTTAAGGAAATATGACTGCGAAAATTCTATTGTCTCGGAAATTCTCCTATAAGTAATCAAATCTGGATGGGAAGTTTGACTGAGATTAAGTCGAGATCTTGAGGGGAAAAACAAGTAACTTGAAGATAAGATTAATAAGCATGAAATATCCATTGAAGATGTTAGGATTTTTTATCAAGACATGACAACTTTAGGGTACAAAATATCTATCTGAGATTGCACAGAATGCTGAAAAATCCTGAAAAACAAAGTTCGAAATTTTCAATGAAGATGAAATAATTTATTGGATTTCTAGCAGAAACTGTACAATAAACTGAAAATATTGGAACTAAAGACTCAAATATTTCACTGAAAATTTAGCAGATAACTCATTATTATTTAAGTCTTCTCATTTATTGGCTCAGAATAAGTACTGAGAAAGTTATCAAGAATTTACTGGGAAACTGAATTTTTTACTGAAATATTAACTAGAAAATCACCAAGACCAGTCTAATTATGTGAAAATTTTGCTGAATAATGTACAACCACAATTGGTAAATATGACTGCGAAAATTCCATTGTCTTGAAAATTTGACAGAAAGAAATCAAATCTGAAAGAAGAAATTGTGCTTTTGATGGAAAGTTTGTCTGAAAATAAATCGAGATCTCTTGAGGAAAAACAAGTAACTTGAAGATAAGATTAATAAGCATGAAATATCCATTGAAGATGTTTGGATTTTTTATCAAGACAAAAAGACTAGTTTATATTTATCTGGGATCACTGAAAAATCCTGAAAAACAAACCTCGAAATTTCAGAGAAATAATTTATTGGATTTTGAGCAAAAAGTTTACAATAGACAGAAAATATTGAAACTAAAGACTCACAAATATTTCACTGACAATTTCGCAGATTAACCTATTTATATTGAGTCTTCTGATTTATTGACTCAGAATAATTACAGACTTTACTAGAAAACTGAATTTCTCACTAAAATTGGTTTCATGAACAAAACATGACCTTCTCAAGAAAATTACCAAGTTCAATCGAAATAAGTGGAAATTTTGCTGAATAACAACCACAGTTGGGAGATATGACTGCAAAAATTCTATTGTCTTCGAAATCTGACAACAGAAATCAAATCTGAATGAAAAATTGTGCTTCGGTTTGAAAGTTTGGCTGAAATTTAAACTCGAGATCTCGAGTAAAAAACTAGTGACTTGTAAAAATATAAAAAGATCTATCTAGGATCGCACAGGATGCTGAAAAATCCTGAAATTTATCCGTATTTTATGTTTTAATAGCTGGAATTGGATCAATAATATAAATTCAAAATCTTGTTAGCCCATTTCAACTAATGAGATTATCGAGAAAATCTACAAATAATGATGTTTCGAATAATTATCAGAATATAAAGAAATCAATGAGAATTGCTTCAATTCCCCAGATTCCCTTTGGGGAAAAAATTGAAAGCTTTCCTCACAATTTTTCCAAATATTTCAAGAATATTAATCCAATTACCTAATTATATAGAGTAGGTATAACAAAATTAACCCGGCGCATCCACCATATTTAATCAATCAAAATTATTCCAACACTCATCGAATTTTCTTCGATTGATAATTTTCGAAAAAAATTAAATCTTGATGGGGGAATTTATTTTTTATTTATTTATTTTGTAGTTGGGAAATTTCAATAAGAGAGTAGAGCAGCAGGTGGGGAATTAATTGGCTCGAGCATATTTACGAAGAAGCCTCATCATAAATTTCAGTTCAACTTGAACTAATCTATATGAATCTATGTTGTGGAATTTATCGCTTCAACTTATATTACAAAACAAAATTACCTAATTAAGTATCATGTTTAGATATTTTCTAATTTATCACACTATAACTAGTACATCATCAATCGATCTTTATAATAAAACAACAACAAAAACACAAATTGCGCGCCAATTTTTTGTCATTATAAACAATTTACTGTTGGAAGTTTTTTTTGTTTTATTTTTTCATGAATAGCGCCAAAAATCCATCAACCTTATTAGCTTCTCGAGATCATCGCCAGTCCAAAAAACTAATTCTCAAGAATTATATGCGCTCATAAATCATCATTAAAGCAATAATATTTGATGCAAATTAAAATTTGTGTGCAGATTCTCTACGTTGAATTTGTTACAACCTTTTTCAGTCCATTAAGATGATGAAAGAACGGATGTTTTTTCTCCACGTTTTTTTTTCCTTCATCGATATTCTTTTGCTTCCAGCTATATTCTTGACTCTCGTTTCCGTTAACACGTCATCAACGTAATCTCTCTTCTTACATTCATTTTGATCCGATAATCTGTCATAATTACTTTGGCATTTTACAATTTGTTTTTTTCTTTTGTTTCCAATGATTACAGTATCCGGAAATGTGTGTTACGTTGAACTTAATAAGGACTCCAGTTATACTTTCTGTTATTGAATAATATTGAAACTTTATTGGAGAATTTAGAGTTTATGAGGTGGAAATCTTGGGAGGGGCTCAAAAAATTTTCAATCACTCTCAAGAAGAATTTGGAAATTTTGCTAATAATCCAGAAACGAAAGGTCTTTATTAACTGAAGCCGCTCCTGTTTTCAAACTCATTCATGCAATTTCTATAAAGATGAGTTGAATCACGCTCAACGGTAATGTTTCACACGTTTTACTAGCCTTATTACAATCGAAGAACACAATATTACCGGATTTACCTAAATTTGAAAAACGTGATGTTATATAATAGGGATTTTCTTTTTGATAAATGAAGTGAAAATTCTATGATATATTCAAAAATCATCTCTAGAATGTTTCCTAAGCAATTCCGCCATTATCCTTATAGTATTCACTCATAGATGGCGTTCAAATCTTTTATTCAATCATATACGAGTATATAGCAGATATTGATCGATAATTTCGAAATTAGAGGATGAAAAAATTGTAATTAATGTTGTTATATATCCGTTTCAGTTGTATCATGTTTATTACAGTTCCAAAAACTTGTTAAGTCTTTTCTATTTTACATTACGGTAATTAAAAATTCATTAAAACAATGCATTAGACTACAATTTCTAAAGCTTTATAGCGTAACTTTTAATGTGTTTCATAAAAAGTTCGTTGTGGAACTGAATATGGCTTGAATATTTATGTGTCTTGCCAATTGTTTCTCTACGCACCAAAAATCAAAAAAAAACAACAACAACAACAACAAAACTCATTATAATTCTAATGTGATTTATTGTCAATCAAAAGAGGACATTTTTGGGAAAACAAAAAAAACAAAAAAATTCTATCCAGCAGCTTTTTCTCGAATCCAGTCAAGTAAAACAGCAACATTAGTATAAACACCCGGATATCCGGTTTTTCCACAACCAAATCCCCAAGAAATGATCCCTTGTAATACCCGATTATGTGAAAGTGGACCACCGGAATCACCCTAAAATCATCCATTTAAAGACAATTTTCTTATCAAAAATAAAACAATTACCTCACATGAATCTTTACCACCTTTAACAACTCCAGCACATATCATTCTTGTTGTTATTTTCGCTTCAGAAATATCAACGTAATTTTTGGCGCAAATTTTCCGATTTACAATATTAACATCAACTGATCGCAAAATATTCGGTGTTACAGTATCAGTTTCCTGATGGAGAAAAATTTGATTATTTTCCGGTAAATTGTTGTTTGTGATTTACCGATTGTAGTCCCCATCCGGTTACTGTGACATTTCCACCATCTGGTGGTTCCATTTCCGGTAGTGCAATCGGTTGGATTTGTTTGGTGAAATTCAAATTTCCCACCAATTTAATTATAGCAATATCATAATCAGTACCATCATATGATTCATGTACGTGTACATTACGAATACCCATACGGATAGTTGTTTTTGATAAATCTGTAGTTCCGGCTATGACTTCGTAAAATGATGATGTTAATCTAAATTTTGATCTAATCATTATTTTGTGGCGGGATAATTTTGATTAGAATTTGATATTAACAGACCCATCGATACAATGTGCTGCTGTTAGAATTGTATTTGAATTGATTATTGAACCACCGCAATTGTGTAATCCGAAGATTTGTAATGAAACTTGCCATGGATTTTCTTCAATTGTTGTTTCATCACCGCCGACAATTCTCCATTGTGGATGGAATTTCGACAATTCCACTACAAAATAGTTTTAAAATGGTTTTGAGTTAGCTTATCAATTGATCAATTTACCTGATTTTGAAGCTATAATAATTATTAGAAAGGTAATTGGATGTAACATGTTTATCACGTATCTGTATTATTTGATTTTATTTTATCGAATCAACTAGGCAAACAATTGAATTTTTTTTTTTGATAAGATTATTGAAGTGATTGTCAAAATTACTTATTTCTGGAATATTCTAAAGGAGGGGAATTACCACCAAATTTATTGAGTTCAAGCAAAAATAGAGAGCTTTTTTTCCAAAATTGTATAATTGCTCAACTAGGAAAAAAGAAAATCTAGATTTGGAACTAAATGTAGCACTTTTAAGTAAAATTCTCATGGTTTTTTTTGTGCCTACTTAAACTAAGATATCATTGTCTGATTAAAACTGCTATGCGACTAAATTAATTGTCGAAATGAGTTATTTCTGGAATAATCCAAAGGAGGGGAATTTCTCTCGGATTTATTGAGTTTAGACAAAGAAAATATAGAGTATTACTTAGAAAATTATAAGAGACGAATATCCAAATTTTTTTGGACTTCTAGCTCTATTTCTGTGAACAAAGAGGATGATCCAAATATTTCATGTTAATTTGGACTTACAATATTCGTGGATTTACTTCAAATGTTTCAAAATGCTCAAGATTTGGAACTCAATTTAGCACTTTTGAGTGAAGTTCTTCACTTCAGCAAAGATAATATTCTTCAATCAAAACTGCTATGTGACTCAATTAATTGTCGAAATAAGTTATTTCTGGAAAATTCCAAAGGAATAATAAGTTGGAGATTTTCCACAAATCTATTGAGTTTAGACAAAAATAGAAAACATATCACCCAAAAATTGTTTGATTTCTTTAATAGAAATTATTTTTGGACATCCAGCTCTATTACTGTAAGCAAAGAGGATGATCCAAATATTTCATGTAAATTTGGACTCACAATATTAGTGGAGTAGCTTCAAATGTTTCAAAATGCATAAAAAATTGGAACTGAGCTTAGCCTTTTTGAGTAAAGCCCTCTTGTTGTTTTTTTGTGCCTACTTTAAGATAATATTTTCCAATTGAAACTGCTATGTGACTGAACTGATTGTCAAAATTAGTTGATAAGTGGTTTATAAGTTGGAGATTTTCCAAAAATTCATTGAGTTCGTACAAAAATAGATTTTTTTTTTCAAAATTTTATGATTCCTTTATTAGAAAATCCAGTATCAAAATATGTTGGACGTCCAGCTCTATTTCTGTTAGCAAAGAGAATAATTCAGTCATGTTAAGTTGGACTTACAATATTTGTGGAGTAGTTTCGGATGTTTCAAAATCATCAAGATTTGTAACTTAATTTAGCATTTTTGAGTAAAGTTTTTCACTTCAAGAAAAATAATATTTCTCAATCAAAACTGCTATGTGATTGAATTGATTGTCGAAATAAGTTATTTCTGGAAAATTTCAAAGGAATAATAAGTTGGAAATTTCCAAAAATGTATTGAGTTTGAGCGAAAATAGAAAGCATTGCACCCAAAAATTGTATGATTTCTTAAGTAGAAAATCAAATGTCAGAGTTTTTCTGTAAGCAAAGAGGATAATCCAAATATTACATGTAAATTTGGACTTACAATATTAGTAGAGTAGCTTCAAATGCTTTAGAATGCCTAGAAAATTGAAACTAAGTTTAGCACTTTTGAGTTAAGTCCTCTTGTTTTTTTTTCTGTGCCTACTTCAACAAAGATAATATTCTTCAATTGAAACTGCTAAGCGATTAAATTGATTGTCAAAATTAGTTGATAAGTGGTTTATAAGTTGGGAATTTTCCTCAGATTGAGTCCGGACAAAAATAGGACTTTTCTTTAAAAATTTCATGATTCCTCAACAAAAAAATCCAGTATCAGAATTTTTTGGGCATCTTACCCTATTTCTGTAAGCAAAGAGGATAATTCAAATTTTTATGGTTATTTGGACTTACAATAGTCGTGAAGTTTCAGAATGCTTCAGATTTGGAACTAAGTTTAGCACTTTTGAGTGAAGTTCTCTTGTTCTTCTTGTGCCTACTTTGACTAACAATAAGATGATATTTTCCACTTAAACTTACTATGCTGTTTTTCAAAATTAGTTAATTCTGTAATATTCCAAACGAATGATGAGTTGAAGATTCACCACAAATCTATTGAGTTTGAGTAAAAATAGGAAGCATTTTTACTAGAAAATTGTATGATTTTTTAACTAGAAAATCTACTATCAGAATTTTTTGGACGTCCAACTCATCCATATTCGTGAAGTTGCTTCAAATGATCTCAGAAGGCTCAAGATTTGGAACTAAATTTAGCACTTTTGAGTAAATTCCACTTGTTTTTTTTTGTACCTTTTTCAACGAAAATAATATTATAAGAATTTAGAATTTTTCGGACCTCCAGTTCTATTTCTGTGAGCAAAAAGGATAATCCAAATATTTCATGTAAATTTGGACTTACATTATTAGTGAAGTAGCTTCATATTTCAAAACGCACATAAAATTGAAACTAAGTTTAGCCTTTTTGAGTTAAGCCCTCTTGTTGTTTTTTTGTGCCTACTTCAACAAAGATAACATTTTCCAATTAAAACTGCTATGCGATTAAGCTGATTGTCAAAATAAGTTGATAAGTGGTTTATAAGTTGAAGATTTTCCACAAATTCATTGAGTCCGGACAAAAATAGAACTTTTTTTTTTCAAAATTTTATGATTCCTCAAACTGATTGTCAAAATTAGTTGATAAGTGATTTATAAGTTGGAAATTTTCCACAAACTCATTGAGTCCGGACAAAAAAAAATAGAACTTTTTTTCAAAATTTTATGATTCCTTAACTAGAAAATCTAGTATCGAAATTTTTTGGACGTCCAGCCCTTTTTCTGTGAGCAATGAGGATAATCCAAATATTTCATGTTAAATTGGACTCATAATATTTGTGAAGTAGGTCCAAATGTTTCATGATGCTTAAGATTTTGAACTAAATTCACCCCTTTTGAGTAAAGTTCTCGTTTTTTCTTGTGCCTACTCCAACAACATAATTTTTCGTAACTGATTGAACTTACATCCCTTTTTCTCAAGACAAAAAAGCCACCATTTATAAGTCCAAGGAAATCTCCATCAATTATAGGGCTTACTCGTATCTTTAAAGGAACATTCATATCGTCAAATTATTCATAATTTTTGGCTCTACGACACTTTTTCTTCTAATTTTTTTGAATTTCAGTAAATTCTCTACAGTTTTTCCAAATTTTGACACTCTACTATTTCAAAATCCACATTACTTAGTCTCTCGATCTTAATCACTCTAATTTGATAAGAGTTCAATTAACAGATTGAAGTTATTGAAGTTATTTTGATTTTTTTAGCTCAAAAATCTTTGATGATAACTAAATTACAATTATCAATAAAAAATTTTGTATAGAACTCTATTTACTTGAATGACTCGGATAAATTCAATGATCCAAACTATCAATAGACTGATCATTATCAAATTCTCAGTATCAGATTATCTTTAATACTTGACATTATTTCGCCCTTTCTTTATTTATAAAAAAATTAATTGCGAATTATTACAATTGAAACAAAAATCCCCAACCAGACTAATTAATTTGATGAAATTATTGTCGCAGTTAAAATAAATAACTCGAATCTGATGATGATGATGACGACGACGATTAAGAAACAAGAGTATTTACTGTTGAAACTTTCTCAACATAAGAAATTTATGAAAACAGATTTTATACTTCTGAACTTGTAAAGTTCACGTTTTGTTGAACAACTTTAGATAAATGCTGTCTTAAACAACAACAACTACAACAGGAAATCGTTTTCATCTTAGACAGATCTCGAAAGAAAAAGATAATCCCAACCCTGAGCTAAAAAAAAAGTACACAATTATATCAAGTTCGAGATAACTTAATTGATTAATCGGCTAGAGAATGATTTTTATTTTATTTTTCAATTAAATCCCACTTGAACTACTTGAAATTTGAATAGACATCAAAATCACAACAATATTAAGAATAAAGAAAGAATTTCCTGATAACAATGATAAGTTGAGAAAATTGCCAATATAAATAGAGAAAGGTCCCCTATCATTTTATCAGTAGTGACAAAATGTTCCGTCAATTAGTTGTTCTTGGTTTGGTTGCTTTAGCTTTAGGTAAATCTCAATAGTTATAAATTATTCAAAAATTTTTGATTATTTGTTGGAATTTAGGTGCGCCTAAAGTTGATAAGTACCATTTGAAAAAATTCCCCGATGGTAGAATCGTAGGTGGGGAAGATGCCGACATCAAAGATTATCCCCATCAAGTCTCTTTATTGTGGTATGGTAGCCATATTTGCGGTGGTTCCATTCTCAGCCCCACCAAAGTTCTAACCGCCGCCCATTGTACTCAAGGGTGAATATCAAAATATTGATCTTCATCTAGAGATAGATCTTCATTTTTGTGATCGTAATTTCTAATTTTTTTTTTGACTACTCTCAGATCTCGTGCATCCGATTTCCAAGTCCGTGCTGGTAGTTCGATATTAGAAAGTGGCGGTACTGTTGTCAACGTTGACGCAATCCATCAAAATCCAAAATTCGATTATTCGAAGATCGATTTTGATGTAACCGTTTTAGAATTATCGGAACCATTACCTTTGGGTGTTGGTATACAGCCAATTGGTCTTGCTGATTCTGAATTGAAAGAAGGTACCGATGTTGAAGTGACTGGTTGGGGTACCACTAGTTCAGGTGGCTCATTACCGAAACAATTACAAAAGGTTTCAGTACCAATTGTTAGTCGTGTAAAATGTCAAGAAGCTTATGGTAAAGATCAAGTAACTGATCGTATGATTTGTGCCGGTGTTGATAAAGGTGGTAAAGATTCATGTCAAGGTGATTCCGGTGGACCTCTTATCAATGGTAAGAAACAATATGGTATCGTTTCATGGGGTTATGGATGTGCTGAAGCTGGATATCCTGGAGTCTACTCCAATGTTGCCGGTTTACGTGACTACATTGATGCTTATAAAAATTGATAAAAAATAATTATTATATTTCTTCATGAATTATTTAGTTTTTTTTATTTCATGACTTAAATTTTCAAACAGTGGAATCAAGGGTGAAAATTCGACTTTTACAAGAAAACTCGAAGGGCTCTTGATGAACACAAACTATTTGCAAAAAAACTCCCAACAGTTATCTCGAATTTTCACTTAAACCTCACCAATTTTCATGTCACATCGATCTAAATTGGAGATTCCGATAAAATTAATTTTGTATTATGAAGGAGTATCCAAAGAGTATCTTTTCTAGGCTTACTTAAGCTCACAAATGGGCTCGAATTGAAAGAATAATCACTTTTGAATTACGTTTAGCTTGGAGAAACTACTGGTTATTTCTCAACTTATCAGCAAATCAGATGTAAATTTCGAGCTCTTTTCATAAAAATGGAAATATAATTGTTCTTGCATAATTTCAGAGAGGCATTAAAACATTGAGCTTGAGAACTGAAAATCGTCTAGCTATATTCTCTGGATAATGACTAAAATATGCAGAAATTCAAAAATTTGACTAATCATCTTAGTAAATGACTCAAATTTTCAAAAAGTGAAATTATAGGTGAAAATTTGAATTCTACAAGGAAACTTAAAAAGTTCTTGGAGAACGCGAGCTTTTTGCAAACAATTTTCAACAGTTATCTCGAGAAAAAATTAATTTTCAATTGGACCTTACTATTTTTTACGTCACATTGAGCTAAATTGAGGATCCGATTAAATTAATTTTGAGAATTCGGAAAGTATATTTTCTAGTCTTACTCAGGCTCACAAGTAGACTTAAGTTGAGAGAATAGTCATTTTTAAATCACGTGTAGTTTGGTGAAACTTCCGGTTATTTCTCAACTTATCAGCAAATCAGACATCAATTTCGACTCTTTCTTATCGAAATCATCAGAAATACAATTGCTCTCGCAAAATTTCAAAAGAGCATTAAAACTTGAGAGCTGACAATCGTCAAGCTATATTTTCTGGTAAATAACTAAAATATGCAAAAATCCAAAAATTCGAGCAAATGACTCAAATTTTCAAAAAGTGGAATTAAGGGTGAAAATCTGATTTTCACAAGGCAGCTCAAAGGGCTCTTGATGAGCACGAACTTTTTGTAAAAAATCTTTTAATAATTATCTCAAAAAACGAATGTTTAGTTAAGCCGCACTTATTTTTTAAGAAACATCGAGCTAAATTGAAGTATCCGATAAAATCAATTTTGTATTATGATCTAAAGTTCGAAGAGTATATTTTTTAGGAATTTGATTGATTCTATATCCACGGTTCATCCGAAGTTCAAAATAAAAAGAGCTTAGACTTCAAATATTTGCTTCAAAGTTTCCTCTTGCTTTTTTTCTGTGCCTACTTCAACAAAGATAATATTCTTCAATTAAAACTGCTACGCGATTGAACTGATTGTCAAAATTAGTTGATAAGATGTTTATAAGTTGGGAATTTTCCACAGATTAATTGAGTCCGGACAAAAATGGGACTTCTCTATCCAAATTCCATGATTCCTCAACAAGAAAATCCAGTATTAGAAGTTTTCGGACGTCTTGCTCTATTTCTGTAAGCAAAGAGCATAATTCAAAATTTTATGGTTATTTGGACTTACAATAGTCGTGAAGTTTCAGAATGCTTCAAATTTGAAACTATGTTGAGCACTTTTAAGTAAAGTTCTCTTGTTCTTCTTGTGCCTACTTCAACTAACAATAAAATGATATTTTCCAGTCAAACTCACTATGCTGTTTTTCAAAATTAGTTTAGTATTTCTGTAATATTCCAAACGACTAATGAGTTGGAAATTCACCTCAAATCTATTGAGTTTGAGCAAAACTAAAAAGCATTTCTACCAAAATGTATATGATTTCCTAACTAGAAAATCTACTATCAGAATTTTTTGGACGTTCAACTCTATTTCCCATAAGCAAAGAAAATAATCCAGATATTTCATGATAACTTTGACTAACAATATTCTTGAAGATGCTTCAACTGTTTTCAGAAGGCTTGAGATTTGGAACTAAATTTAGCACTTTTGTGTGAATTCCACTTGTTTTTTTTTGTGCCTACTTCAACAAAAATAATATTTCCCAATCAAAACTGCTTTCCGACTGATTGTCAAAATTAGTTTAGAAGTAGTTTATAGGTTAGAAATTTACCACAAATCTATTGAGTTTAGACAAGAATAGAGAGCATTCTATCCAAAAATTTAGACATTTCAGACCTCCAGTCCTATTTCTGTAAGCAAAGAGGATAATTCAAATATTTCATGTGAATTTGGACTTACAATATAAGTGGAGTAGCTTCATATTTGAAAATGAGCGAAAAATTGGAACTAAGTTTAGCCTTTTTGAGCTAAGCTCTCTTGTTGTTTTTTGTGCCTACACTTCAACAAAGATAATATTTTCCAATTAAAACTGCTATGCGACTAAACTGATTGTCAAAATTGGTTGATGAGTAATTTATAAGTTGAACATTTTACACAAACTCTTTGAGTCCGGACAAAAAAAAAATAGAACACTCATATCGTCAAATTTTTTATAATTTTTGGCTCTAGAACGCTTTTTCTTCCCTTTTTTTCTGAATTTCAGTAAATTCTCGACAATTTTTCCAACTTTTGACACTCTTTTATTTCAAAATTCACATTACTTTTTACTTGAATGACTCGGATAAATTCAATGATCCAAATTATCCATAGACTGACCATAATCAAATTATCAGTATAAGATTATCTTCAATACTTGACATTATTTCGCCGTTTCTTTATTTATAAAAAAATTAATTGCGAATTATTACAATTGAAACAAAAATCTTCAACCAGAATAATTAATTTGATGAAATTATTGTCGCAGTTAAAATAAATAATTTAAATCTGATAATGATGACGACGACGATTAAGAAACAAGAGTATTTACTGGTGAAACTTTCTTAACATAAGAAATTTATGAAAACAGATTTTATACTTCTGAACTTGTAAAGTTCACGTTTTGTTGAACAACTTTAGATAAATGCTGTCTTGAACAACAACAACAACAACAACAGGAAATCGTTTTTATCTTAGACACATCTCGAAAAAAAAAGATAATCCCAACCCTGGGCTAAAAAAAAGTACACAATTATATCAAGTTCGAGATAACTTAATTGATTAATCGGCTAGAGGATGATTTTTATTTTATTTTTCAATTAAATCCCACTTGAACTGCTTAAAATTTGAATAGACATCGAAATCACAACAATATTAAGAATAAGGAACGAATTTAGTGATAACAATGATAAGTTGAGAAAATTGCCAATATAAATAGAGAAAGGTCCCCTATCATTTTATCAGTAGTGACAAAATGTTCCGTCAATTAGTTGTTCTTGGTTTGGTTGCTTTAGCTTTAGGTAAATCTCAATAGTTAAAAATTATTCGAAACTTTTCGATTATTTGTTGAAATTTAGGTGCGCCAAAAGTTGATAAGTACCATTTGAAAAAATTCCCCGATGGTAGAATCGTAGGTGGGGAAGATGCCGACATCAAAGATTATCCCCATCAAGTCTCTATATTGTGGTATGGCAGCCATACTTGCGGTGGTTCCATTCTTAGCCCCACCAAAGTTCTAACTGCCGGCCATTGTACTGAAGGGTAAATATCAAAATATTGATCTTCATCTAGAGATAGATCTTCATTTTTGTGATCGTAATTTTTTTTTTGACCACTCTTAGAGCTAGTGTATCCGATCTTCAAGTTCGTGCTGGTAGTTCGATATCAGAAAGTGGCGGTACTGTTGTCAACGTTGCCAAAATTCATCAGAATCCAAAATTCGATTA
>JAZBGZ010000145.1:49397-66972 GCA_037414795.1 Stenodera caucasica | reverse complement strand
AAATTGATCACATATTTTAATTTTTTTGTAAAATTATCTCGTTATTTTAATTCTGATTATTTTATTACAATCTGATAATCAACTAATTAATCTTAATCATTTGTGGAACATTTTTAACGTAAAAATGATCACGTGAGGAACATGTCTAGAAGAAAAATGTTCAACAAAGTCCAAATTCCACTAATTTGTATTCAGCAAGATAAGATAATAACTGTTGGACAATTAACAATTAAATTTTTTTGCTTTAATTAGTATAACCTATAAATAGGTCCCAAACCGTATATTACAATAGTTAAATATGGCTTCACATTGGGAAGAATTTTACGCTACACATTTACCACCGACTGATTTCGAAGATAATCGGAGTTTATTGAAAGAATTCTGTGATCGTCACAATGAAAATAGCCAAAGAATTGTTTTAATCACTGTAAGTTTATCGAAGTTTTCAATAAAAGAAAACAAGATTTCGAAATTGAGGTTATGTTGATTCTTTTCTAATGTGATTCTAGTCTGGAGGTACCACAGTCCCATTGGAACATAATACTGTAAGATTTGTTGATAATTTTAGTGCTGGTACACGAGGTGCTGTTTCAGCTGAATATTATCTTGAGCATGGTTATGTTGTGATATTCATGCATCGGTTGAAATCATGGGAACCGTTTACGCGACATTTCAACGGACAAAAATTTATGGACATGCTAGAATTGCACGATAGAGGACCCAATACAACAATTACCGGTATTATCCTGTCAATCAGTTATCATAATTATTGATAATATTTTATATAACTACAGTTAAACCGGATAGTGTGGATGTATTGGCACCGATTCTAGCTAGTTACAAAAATGCCCAAGATAATGGTAGAATTTTATATGTAACTTTTACAACAGTATCCGATTATTTCTGGTTATTACGTGCAGCTTGTGAATGTCTAGCCATTTTCGGTTCGAGAGCTCTTTTATATTTAGCAGCTGCCGTTTCCGACTTTTATATACCTTCAAATCAACTGGTACCAATTGTTTTATTTATAAAAAGTCTATTTGATCTGACTCGATATTTTATAGCCGACGCATAAGATGCAATCAGGAGCTGGCGCGCCTACGATCCATCTACAATTAGTACCGAAATTATTAGCGCCGTTAGTTAGTTTATGGGTACCACATGCCTTTGTTGTTTCATTTAAACTGGAGACTGATGAAAGTATCTTAATATCTAAAGCTAGAGACTCTCTAAATAAATATAAACATAACGTAAATCAAATTAATCGACCATTCTAATCATCAACAATATTAATTGAATAATTGTTCGATTTCAGCTCGTAATTGGAAATATTCTACAAACAAGACGTCACAAAGTTGTTTTTGTTACTAAAGATAGTAGTTATGAAATTGTTCTGACTAGAGAACAATTATTAAATGGTATGGAAATTGAAGATCCAATTGTACTGAATGTTATCGCAAATCATCAAGAATTCGTAAAAACACATCAATATTAAAAAAACAAAAATGGATAAATTGAAATTTGATACGTCAGGGTAATTATAATGCCGATCATTGAGAAAAACAAAATATTCGATGTAGCTGTTGTCATTTAAATGAGATGGAAATTATGGAAAATGTGACCACTATTGACATATCATTTATATTATTTATAAAATGTTGCATTTATTTTGGGTGTACGGTTTATTTTATTGTTGACTAGTTTTATACCTAGATAATCATTCAATATAGTCATTACATTTTATTATTTAAAAGAAATATTTTTGTATCGGTGTCTTGACTTTTGGATATGTCGATCAATCATCAAATTTCTGTTTATCGAAATTCGAGATTGTTCTTTATTACAAAAAAACGCACCGTAAATGTATTATTGTTGTAGACGTTGGAAATAAATGTGCTGATTGTTCTAGAGGCCAAATTAGATGATCATAAAAATCAATAAGATAATTCAATTATTTTTATTATTATATCAATTTCCTTGTGATAAATTTTGGTTATTCTAAACAAAAAACAAAAAAATTGTTAAGTCCAAAGAAAAAATTATTAGTAACCTGTATCGAGATATATTTCTTGTATATGAAAAATTATATATAATAATCATGATCTTGGTGTTTTATGTACCAATTTCAATGTTTTTCTAATTTTCTCAATTTGTTCAATATTCAAATAACGCTTTAAATATATATTAAATGTTGGTTCACGACATAAAATTTTATATAAACGTTCAGCATATTTTCTAGTTTCTAAATTTTGATCATCTAAAAATTTACCTAAATTTACAAATATACGTTGTTTTGTTGCTTCATTTGCATTCGAATTTAATATTATTGATGGATTTCCAATTAATACAGAACATATCAATAAACGTACAGTGGCGGTACGTACTAATGGATTTTTATGAATTGGCCCTCTATTACATAAACAACGTATCGCTATTATTGTTGTTATATGCGTTACCATACAATCTAATGCTAAATTCGCATTATAACGTATAAATTTATTCGAATCGGCAGTTTTCATCAATAAAAGATCAACAATATCATCGAATTCCTGAAATAAAAGTCTTCAATAATTGCGTTGCTATAGCAACGATCAATCCTCGAAGCAATCTCGAATTTTAGATGTTTCATTCTAACCTCAATGGTGAGGTGAGATAGCGTTCGGGATTAATTTGAGGATCGATCGATTTTCGAAATGTTACAGGTTTTCTAGTGTCTTTGACATATTCGAATAAATGCCCAACAGCCTGACAGGCCGTTCTACAAACATAACTTCTCGGACTTTTGAGTAATTCGATGATTTTTTGATAAATACTGGCCATATAAGGACAGACAAATACTGGATCTGTTATGCGACAAATATCGATGATTTCGGCTAATCCTTTCAAAGCTACATTCCTGAAATGTTATAATTCGTGTTCATTTTAATGGAAATATAATATATTTGATGATAAATACCAGTCTGTATCTCGTAATTTTGAAATTAATGACGGTATTATTGAATCAATCGAACAACCTGATGGATCTGTCGAAATTGCCTTGAAGCCCAAAAATCAGTTAGAAATTATTGATAAATAAAATTAGGAGAATTCTTACAGAAGACGCTTTGGAGCTGACTTTTAATAAATCTTCGTCGTATCTGGAATCGTCTCTTATTCTTTGCATTTTGTCTGGATCTCGTTTAATATTGATCAATGTCGTGATACTGGATAGATTCGTGGTGCTTTGGTCGATATACGGAATTTTTCTCGTTTTGATCTTATCCGATCTCGATAATTGTGGACTTGAAGATCGTCCCCGATGTAGTCTCGGCAATAATTGATTCGCACGTTGAATATCCCTTAAATTATTCCTCCGTTCACTGGCCACAGTTGGTAACATGAAATTTACTGGTGAACTATCTGAAAAGTCCAATTCACAACTGTGGTCGAAATTTTGATCGTGATTCGATTCTTGTATGAAATTCGGATGACAATAAGTCCATGAACTTGACTGACTCGCCATAAATTTCGTTTGATAAGAATTACTCGGACGAATTTTATGTTCTAAATGTGTTGGATTTTGGTTCGATTTCTTCAAGAAATTTTCAGTTAATGATCGATTTTTTATATGGAATTCTTGTCGTGGACTTGATGATAAACTATCCGGCGACATTGTTCCACTTTCTATTGATGCTAATTGTAGAATTGTTTTACTAGTTTGTGTACTGCATTCTTCAAATGATGAATTAATCGCCGATGGTGGCGATGATGATGATTGTTGGCCAAATGTGTTCATTGATTTCGATTTTAGACTCTTTAATGATTCACATGAAGAATAGTAGCTTTTCGTTGAAATTTTAGGCTTTTGATTTTTCATTTTTGCACAATTAAATAAACGAGATACAGGTTTTTGCGACAAAAATGACATCTGTCAAGTGAAAAAGTCGGTAGAACAAAATTCGGTTTTGAAAGAAACAAAAGACGAATATTTGCAACATTTCTAGCCTGCCGACTTCCTGTTTGGACCGTTCAAACTTCTTGTCCACGCATCGGATCTGAACAAAAGACATCGATCCGATCTGATTTGATGGTTAATGATTAATTGTTGTTGGATTTATGTGAAAGTTTGGGTTTCCCAAACTAAAAAATTTATAATTAGTTGAGTTGAATTGCCGCCTCATCACCTAATTTTGCCGAAATGGAATTGATCCGATTCGGTTAGCTCGAAAATTTTGCTGCCCAAAATCAAAGAACGTTTCGGGTCGAAATTTCGCTGTTCAACATTGCGAAAATTGCAATTTCGTCTAATTGAAATGTAAAAATCGTAAATCTGACCAGACAACTTTCTATTATTGTCTCGTTTAACAATACAGAGATGACGCCTGGTGTTCATAAAACTAGGTACCACCAATTGAATTGGAAATAGCTATATATTTTTTTTCATTCCGAACTAATCCACACACTCACAACATCCAACTCTACTGTATTCTATTCTTATTCAACACACAGTTCTACACCTCTAGAATGTTTTGTCTAAACTCCGATAAACCGTCGAAATTGGTGGGCAGTACCATATCTTCTAGTGTCAGTAGTGGACACGTTGTCGCAATATTAACAATGCAACTCTAAGTTCTTTGTTTTAAATATTAATTATTTTTTCAAATTCTGAATATCGACTAATAAAAGTGCAGTTAATCGACTAATATTAAGTGATAGGGCATAATTGACATAATTAAATCTGTGATAATTATATTGATAATAATGTAGAATATTTGAAGGAGGTCATAAAAATGGGTTTTTCGACGAATTTACAAGGCAAAAGTGCCCATGAGGCCCTATTATCGCGTCAAGACGCCGAAATACGTTTATTAGACTCAATGAAACGTTGTATATTATCGAAAGTTCGTTGTGATCGTGATTATGCATTAGCATTAAATAATGTTGTTAATCAAGGATTGAAAATTGACCGTAGTGATGATCTATCAGATAGTTTAGTTGTACAAACATGGAAAACAATGATGGATGAATTAGATAATAGTGGAAAATTGATTAAGCAAAATGCCGATATAATTGAAACGAAATTATTAGATACATTGAATAGTCTATATGTTGAAAAACGTAAAATTAGGAAATTATATCAAGAGGAACATACGAAAATACTCCAACAATTTACACATGTGAGTCTTCTCCCCATCGATTCCATAAAATTGTATTTTTAGATTTTAAAAGTTGAATGAGTTAATTTCTATTAATGTTCCCAGTTTAAAACTGCTTTCAATTATATTGTGATTGTTTTTATTTGAAAAAAATAAATTGATTAAATCCGGCTCACCAGCTAATTAAAGCATAATTAACAATAATTGAAAGGTGGAAGAATTCGACACGATTTTCTGATAGATTGTTGCATTGTATTCAAAATAGAATCTATTTATGTTGAATTTATATTTATATAAAATGTGAAATGTTGATCCAATCATCGGCAAAAATTCTATTCAAATGACACCATTATAGAGAAAATTATGGTCAATAATAATATAATAAAAATGTTACATTTCAATTTTGTTGTAACATTCAAACGTTGAGTCTCCTCTTTCAAACAACTATAATATAGTCCTTGACTTTTGTTGGTTGTTAGGATCAATTTATACCTAAACTTCTGTGTCTGTCTCTTCTTCAACTAACAACTCAAACAGGTAGAAAAACGATCTATTTATAAAAAGGTTCCCTAGTAACATTATTATTACAAAAGAATTTCGAAAATATACGAAATACAGTGAGCCGAACTGAATCCGATCAACTTGGCTTTATCAGATTTAATTTTGCAATTTCGACATGTTTTTTCAATTCCATCAACTCATGAACATTTCCGGTACGAGATTATCTAATTAGTTGCTCACAAAATTGCTGTTTTTATTGGAAAAAACATTTGTGAATGGAATGGTATTCGGAATTACTGTATTTATATGACGTGCGATCTAGTTTTATATTCTAGAGAGCGACTAGGACAATTTTCTATATCGAGGAATCAATAATGATCACTATAAATGTTACACGATTCAATAGAACTCGACAATTACGATTTCTAAAAAACTATAATTCCTTTTATAATTGAAATAATGAAATACTGAAATACACCCTTTTCCAGCTAATTTCCTAGATTTTCTTGCAATTACAACCAATTTCTAGTAGACTATTATGATAGTTTTGATCATTTCTAAAGCTGCATTTACACGAGAATCCTGCAGCGATAAAATCGTATCATTGCTGAAGAAAACTCGCAAGTCGTACAACTCTAGCAAAGGGCGCAACTTTATTGCTCGCACTTAAATAAAATGACTATATTATGCCGAACATGTATTTAGTTCCATTAGAACAACAGTAATTCTAATTACAATTACGTCTTAATAACTGACCTTATAGTTTTTTTTTACCTGAAAACGGTAAATCGAAAATAAACAACTTGAAAACTCATATAGTGAATATTCATCGTATCAGTGAACGTGACTTTGATTTAATTTTTGCATTTAACATTTTATTGTTCGCATTTCGGAAAAAAAAATTGTCAACTAGCCAATTGGCACCACTAGATATTATTCAATAGGAATTAGATTCGGCTTAATTCATTAAAAATTCCCGTTTTTTTTTCTAAAATTTATTTGTTCTATTGTTGAAATTATAAAAAATTGATTGAAACTTTGTCGGAAGCAATTGTTTTTATCCCATTTTTTCTCTCAATCGATTTATTTGTATTACTTTGTTTCCACGGTTTTTATGATTTTCAATTAATTACCCAATATTTCCATAAATTGTTTATCTTTTTTCGAAGTAAATGTTTTTTATTTAAACAAATTGCTCCATTGTTTTATTTTCGTTATTTTTAGTTGTTATTGTTTTACCATTATAACAACAATGTATCTAGGTGATCACGTAAACTTGGCATTGACATTAATACTAGCGTTATACTGCGGAAGATCACCGAAATTTTCGAATATTCCACGCAATAAATCATCGCGACATCGATCTCGATATCTTTAACAGGCTATTTGAGGAATATCAATAATTAGAGATTGATGAACGGAAAAATGGTTCTAAGCATGTTCAATTGAATGAATGGTTTCCTGTTTTTAATTTTCCAAGTATTATTGTTGAAATAATTCATTAAATTGGGCAAGGATATAAAATGGACGTAATCAATCCAGACAGTTGACGCCATTTGTCACAGCCGTTTATAAAAGAAGTCAATTGGTTCAATTGACTTCGTGTGCCTTTTTAAATACCTACACTTGATCGCCAACATTTTATATTTCCATCTCTGTTTTATTCGTTGAAACGATAAAATAATTGGAAAAATCATGAAACCCAATGATAATGATGATCTGCATATTGAGTGAGCGGTCGATGTTCATGTTTGTGGTTTTCATTTCCGATGAAAAACGATGTAGTGTTGTTTCTGTCTTATAATTAAATAAAAAAAAGCCAACATATTATATTTTTGAGCCGCCACCTTCTATTGTTATTTTATGATAATTCAGTGAAATTTGACAACTATTATTTTTAGTACAAATTCAACCTTCGACATATTCTAAGAAGAAGAATATTAATTCGAAATAGTGTCATTGGAAAATAAGAAAAAACATGTGGGTCTTCTCAATTAAAAATCGCCAATTTCCTGTTTCTAGCCGCGTGATCATCATCGATTATTATTCAATATAAATCCAGTTGGTTGGTTGTGTCTAGATTCGGACGAAAAGTCAGTCGATAGTCAGGTGAATTTTGACCTCGATCTTGCCAACAACAACAACACTAAGGAACAAAATGAACAAGATGGAAAGATTGGCTAGAGGCGAGATTCTGCTAACCTCCTTAACATCAGCAGTTATTTATTTTAGAAAAGATCGAAGCCAATCCCATTTTTCGCCTTCATCATCACAAATTATAGATTATAGAAAACTAGTTTGAGGAAAATGTGGAAATCTTTCGAGTCTTCGTACCCAATTGGGTAATTCCAATAAGCTGGTTTTCTCTCAATTTTCGGCCTCAGCTGAATTGATTCTTTCAATGAATCCATTTGTACTTGTATTTACTTAACAGTACAGAAGTGCCTCATATGTTTGTATGATGTATACAACTGTGACTATGTATAAGAGGTTCATTGACTTAAAAGACAACTCCAATGTCCAGTTTTCAATGGAGGTGATTGTCCGTTGATGTTGTTGTTGTTGTTGTTACAATATTATGTCTTTTTCTCTATTTCCACACTCCTATTCAGTAAATTTTTAGACAATTACACCAAATTCCTAATCAGCCTAAGCCACACTCAAGAGTAGATGAAGAATAAAATTCAACTCCCAACCTATCACGTCGTTCAAATAATTGTAGTCCAACTTGATATTCAATTTGATTAAGTGACGTTTTTTTGTGCTGAAATTATTGAATTTTTCTACATAAATGTTGACCAATCATATTTTACAATATAATTGTAACAAAACAAGAAGGAAGAAAATGCAGTCATAGTCTAAAATTAAACCAACTACCATAAATGTTTAGATATATGTCTTACTATAGCTAATAATTAATGAAATATTAGTCCATTAAAATTTACGTATGCAAATTCCCCTAGAATAACGGCAATTATATTTTAATATTCCTTCGAGCTCATTTCTGAAACTAGGCCCACGACACAAAGGGTCTAAAATATGACTCAAGGGATTAAGACCGTAGTTTTAGAGACTCAACTCTAAAAGGCGCAATTCTGCGGTTTAAAATAGAACATGTCCGTTATTAAATAGAGGACTTTCTCATCAATTTCGATTAATTATTCGAATATTTCCAGCTGTCGGATGAAGTGAATCGCAAGAAAACCGAATACCAGAAATACCTCGAACTTTACAAATTGATGCGATCCAGATTTGAGGAGCATTACGTTAAATGTGAGTATTTCGATTCCATTACCATTGAAAATTACCGAAAAAATAAAATATTGGCCTTCATCCCGATATATTGTCCTGGTTGATGATGAAAATAGCGAAAATGCAAGCCAAAACTAAAAATAGATGAATTTGAAGCGAATTAATCTCAGTACCTTGCCAACCTTCACTAACCCGACAATCATTTTTCCGTTGATTTTCCTCTGTTTGATTTGGTTTTGTTTTGAAGCTGGCCGTGGTGGACGTAAATTGGACGACGTTCGGGATAAATATCAGAAGGCTTGTAGAAAATTGCATTTAACCCATAACGAATACGTTTTATTATTGTGTGAAGCTGTCGAATTTGAGAAAGATTTCCGAACTGTCCTATTACCGGGCCTCTTAGAATATCAACAATCACTCCAGGAGGCTTTCATTTCGGCCTGGTATTTCGTCGAATTAATTCATAAATCACCGAAATTTCTCTAATCACAGCAAATTTATAGGAAACAAATTCTACAAGACGTCGTCGCCCATACCGATTTGACATCGGAGAAATTTCGTGAGATACAAAAACGTATCGAATCGAGCCTTGAAAATATTAAGCCCAATGAAGAATACAAAGATTTCACCGAGAAACACAAGTATTTCGATTGAATTTCTCTATTATAATATTAAATTAATAATAATCGATTTTAGAACATCGCCAACTGAGCCGGTGAAATTCACATTCGATGAAAATCTAGTTGAGGACACAGCTGGCAAATTATTACCAAATCAATTAACAGTTGATAATTTAACTGTTGAATGGTTGAGAAATAAATTAACGGAATTAGAAGGCAATATTAAAGAGAACCAAGAGAAACGGAACGCTTTAACAACAACAACAAATAATGATGGTTTAGTTAATGGTAAAAATACACCGAATACCGAAACGAATAACAGGTATAAATAAAAACTAATCAAACCGAGAAATAATAACAATTGAACTCATTTAATGTGTAGATTGATGAACGGTATCGATACAACGAAAAAGGAGATCAATGAGTTGAAGTGTCAAGAAAGAAAAATGCTGAAACAAACCGAACTGATTAAAAGTGCATTGAACGAATTAGGCTGCGAAGAAGTCCCGTCCGGATGTGATCTTTCGATCGACAATCAAACATTCATTAGTAATTCAACTGAACAGGTAAAGAAATCAAACAACTTCTCAAATCTTGAGGGTGGCTTTACAAATTTGAGCGGTGTTGGTACTTATATTTTTGGGGTCTTCTATCATATATTAACGAATTTTAGGTGGGCGGTTCTGATAATGTTTTACATAAACGTAGTTTTGGCCATCAAAAAATCGTAGATTTATTTAAAAAACCGTTTCGAAGAAAATCAGTACCTTCATCACCTGTTGCACCGCCACGTACGAAAACTAGAAGAGATTCGTCAACGACTCGCAGTAGTGATGGTGGAGGAGATCCCGTAGGTTTTTCTTTTGTAAAAACAAAGCACTACTAATTTTCCTTATTACTAATTTAGCTTAATAATAATAACCCGCTTTTGTAAGCTTCTTATTAATTTTGTCACAAATATAATTGATGAATAAATAAATTTTAGGTTGCAATGACTACAAATAAGTCGCTAGTTGATGAAGAATGGTTCCATGGTGTTTTACCACGTGAAGAAGTTGTTCGATTATTAACACAAGATGGTGACTTTTTAGTCAGAGAAACCACCAGAAATGATGAATGTCAAACTGTTTTATCCGTTTGTTGGGGCGGACATAAACATTTTATCGTACAAACTACCGCTGAAGTATGAATTTTTTTCGTCTAAATCAAATTCGTATCTAATCAGGACATTTTTCAAGGGTCATTACCGATTTGAAGGTCCAGCTTTTCCCAGTATTCGTGAATTAATTTTATATCAGTTCAATAGTGGTCTTCCAGTAACTGGACGATCCGGTGCCATACTTTATAAACCGATTCCAAGAGAACGTTGGGAGCTGAATAATGATGATGTAGTTTTACTTGATAAAATAGGACGAGTTCGTTATTTTTTTCTAGGTTTAACAATAGAAGACTTTCTAATTGACGGAGATTTTTAGGGAAATTTCGGCGACGTGTACCGTGCTCAATTGAAAAACAGCAATGATGTTGTTGCTGTCAAAACATGCCGTGTTACATTACCTGAAGAACATAAAAAGAAATTTTTACAAGAAGGTCGTATTTTGAAACAATACGATCATCCGAATATTGTGAAATTAATTGGAATTTGTGTACAAAAACAACCGATAATGATTGTAATGGAATTAGTGCCGGGTGGTTCGTTATTAACATTTTTACGAAAAAAATCCACAACTCTAACTGATGGACAATTAATGAAGATGTGTTTAGATGCAGCTGCTGGTATGCGATATTTAGAATCGAAAAATTGTATACATCGTGATTTAGCTGCTAGAAATTGTCTAGTCGGTTATAATAATGTTGTGAAAATTTCCGATTTTGGTATGTCACGTGAAGAAGAAGAATATATCGTTTCTGATGGTATGAAACAAATTCCTATTAAATGGACCGCACCTGAAGCTCTAAATTTCGGTAATATACCAAAATTTTCTATTTAACAAATAATTATTTTGCACCGTCCAATAGGTAAATATACGTCTCTTTGTGATGTTTGGAGTTATGGGATTTTATGTTGGGAAATATTTTCACGAGGCGGTACACCTTATAGTGGAATGAGTAATTCAAAAGCACGAGAAAAAATCGATTCCGGTAATAAAAATAATAATAATAAATCTCTACAACAATAAAATCTAATTATATTTATATAGGTTATCGTATGCCAGCTCCGGACAACACGCCAGATGAAATGTATCGTTTAATGTTGAGATGTTGGGAATATAAGCCGGAAAATCGACCGAATTTCGAACAAATTTATACAGTTGTTGAGACTTTATGTGCCGCATATCGTGTGTCATTCCTTTAAATATCAATTAATAATTAATGAATGACAATAATTCTGTGATTGAAACAAATCAAGATCCGCATCGAATCAAAAGAATATTGCTGTGATTATTGTGACAAAGGACTAAAAATTAAAGGACGAATGAATTCAACATAATTTTAACAAAATTATCTTACTAATTCTTTTATAATATGTCTCTTTTATTATATGTTTGAAAAAAAATTAACGACTTTTTTTTTAATGTAAAATAAATAAAATTTTAAAGGTATAATTTAATTAGCTCATCACTGACAGCAGGGGGTGTTAAAATCCCTAAATCGGTAAATAAAAGCGTTATATACGATGGTGGTGTATAATCGACGAGTGGATGGACACCTTTTAAATTATCTTTTTTACGCTGTGTAACCGTATACTGGAAAATCAATTGAATTGTAATAAATACCTTGTTTGTAAAACTGGAACTTACTTTATATTCTTCTGGTAAATCTAATTGATTTAATGGGAACAATCGCGAGAATTTGAAGCTTTCAGTTAAAACATAGAAGGGTTTTTTCATTTCTTTCGCACATACAGCCATTGTGTAATTGCCAATTTTATTAACAATACCACCACTTTCCATTACACCCTCAGCACCGACCATAACAAAGTCGACTTGTTCCATTACATAACCAACAGCAGAGTCCAAAATCAATGTACACGATATCCCTTCAGCTTTGAGATCTTTACACATTCTCTCTCTATAATTGTGTAACAAAAATGATTGATTTTACCCTCTCATGTAAGCATTAATGTATATTTACCCACTATTATCCGGAGCAGATACTGTAACATAAACCTCAAATTGTTTTTTCTGTTTAGCTGCTTCTATTAAGGCTTGTAACACGACACGAGATCTTGAATGCGTTAAAACTCTCTATAATTTAAACAATTTTTTTAAGAAAAGAATGGATGAATTCATAAAAACATACGGATCCATCAACAATAAATTTTGATGCTAATTTCACAATTTTCGTACGAGATTTGTTCAAGTTTTGCAAGAAAATATTGCCACGGTTTAACATGATTTTACGGCATTCTTCAAAACTCTACAATGATAACAAATCAATAACAAAATACTTATGTTGAATACAAGATAAATTTGTTTGATAAATACTTTAATATCCAAAGTCGCTAATGTAATGAATCTCATAAATAGTTCACAACCAGAATTTATTGCTGCTATTGGATAATTTGTTGATTTCATAGCTGAAATACCTTCTTTCAAATTTTCATCTAAGCCACGTATTGTTTCAGCTTTCGATTCTTTGATTATTTCCATCAATGTACGTATGGCAACAAAACCAATTGATTGGTCTTGATTATCGTTAATTAAATCGCAGAAATATTTCTTTATACCTAGAAAATTGCAAAGAAGGTTACAATAACCGTAAAAAGATTAGTGAATAAGTTAAATTTACGTTCTTTATCCATTTCTGATTTGAAAAGGAAACCTCAAAAATTGCTGCAACATAACCTCAACTTTCAAGAAATTAAAGATGGGCTTAATCTAGATGGGAATTTGATAATATATGCAACACATGATACATGATAAAAAAAAAGCAATATCTGAACGAATCCTAGAACTTTATTTAACAAAATTTATGTACAAATAGTAAAAAATGAGTTTCGATTATTTCTCCAATAGATATTTCAGCTTATAAGTATATATTTGGTATCAAGTTTAATTCCATTATCGATGAATCGATCATAGTTCCATGATATTTGTAGAAAAAAGCATGAGCAGATGCAACATTATCGAATAATATTGTTGCCTTGCCATTGGGTCTGATAACTCGAATTTTCTGGAACATATTCAATAACACAATTATATATTAGAATAAGAAATAAATTTTACTAGGGAATTTATTTGATAGAAATAAATTCAAACGAATAAAGTCGAAATAAGTACTATTTTTACCTTTATCATTCCAACAGTCTGCGACATTTGGACTAATTTACGTTCGGTAGTCATGGGAGATAAATTACTTATAGTTAATAAAGGTGAATTGAATAATTTCTGCTGGTGTTCATTAGGAGTTATCTTCCTATTATTGTTGAGAGACAATTGACTATTATCATTAGATTTTGTTGATGATAATGAAAATGATGATTGTGCAGTTGTTGCTTTAGAAGTAGAAGGAAAATTATTTTTCACAAAATTTGATGTCTGAACTAACGAGTCTTTTCTTTTAACAATACGATCCGACATGAAAGTATTATCATTATTATTACTGGAGTTTTTATGTTTTTCAAATAGATTGTTTCGTACGGTTAATGTTTCAAATGTTGGTTCTTCGACATTATTCGACTGTGTTAACTCAACTTTAACAGGACGTGATTGTTGAATATTAGTTTTTTTCGGTTGATTATTGTTCCTCATAACATTTTTTTTGTAATTTTGTTTTTCTTGTTGTAGTGATCTCAATCTTGATTCCTCTCTCAATTTAAATATTCTTTCTTTTTCACGTTTCTGTGCTGCGATTTTTAATCTATATTCTTCATCCACATTAAAGTTTCGTGTTCCAGTTCTTTTGGTATTCGTATTGTCATAACTATTTCTATATGAATTATCTGAATATTGCATTAAATTCCCATTTAAGTTATTTGAGCTCTAGAAAATCAAATATCATGATCGGCAATAGATTTTTACATACTAATAACAAAGAATACAAACCTGAACGAATTGATTTGGCGTATTGAATGGTACATTCCATGAAGACTAAAAATTAATGCACAATTATATATAGAATGATTTCTATAAAATCAAAGACTTGTGATAAAATTACCCGATTAATCACAGAATTTGTTGGATTACTTCGATTGTAATCATTCGATAATTGTTTTTGTTCTACTGGCTTGAATACTTTCAAAGTTAATAAGCTCGGTATCTCTGGTTGATTTATTGTTGGATTATTCCCAAATAATTCCGGTTGTACTGTATCTTGCGAGTGTAATACTCTATTATTTATTTGTTGTATATTTATTCCTTCATTATTATCACATGATGGGGGTTCAAAATGTAGTTCAGCTGAAAATTATACTATTTTTCACAATATATTAGAATTCTAACAAATTTTCACCATTTATTTCATCACATTGTCTCTTGCCCTGTCTATTATGGTTGTTGTGTGAGTTAGAAGTACTGTTAACAGACCCAGCTGGTGATAAACTCTCTAAATAGAAAAATATTAAAATTAATTCCAATTAATAAAGAAATTAAAAGTAAACCTCTATTTTCGCTAGTTCTCGGCTCATTTTTCCTTAAAACATCTTCTTTTGTATCATCTATCTCTTTCTTTGATATTTCAGAAGAAGCTAGAATTAAATGTTTGATATGTGAGATTATTGATAATATTTAATAATTTACAATCAAAGGAATCGACATCGCTACCGATATCTAAATATAAAACATCATCATCTTGGTCATCATTATAATTTTTATCATTAAAAGTTTTTTTCTCTCCAACATCATTGTCACTTTCTAACAAATTATTTTCGTCTGATTCATTTAAATCGTAATTATCAAGATCGAATTCATTACCGATAATTGAGTCCTCATCATGCCTGGGTAAAAAGAATTACAATCACAAATGAAAAGTAATGGAGAATATTTAATTTATTTTATAGTAATCATTATAAAAATCTTTGTTAATTTAATTCGAGTGTTAAATTTCATCCAGTGAAGCTGAGTGAAACGAGTATTAGTATATCTTTAAATTATAGATTATCAATTCAATAAAGATTTGTGATAACCTCGAACAAAAAAAAATTAAATTAATTATTCTTGAATCATAACTTACTCGTCCATAATTGGTATAATTTCAACTATTTCTAGTACTTCTAAGTTTTCGAGATATAAAACAAATGGCAAAAAAGAATAAATCATAAATTTGTATACACATTGAAATTAGGATAAACAAAATCTAAAATCTAGCGCTTGAACTATTATAGTTTTGGCAGTACCTGTTCAAAAAAAGCGCGAAAATTGAATTGAAATTACTATTTTCAAAATAACCATATTTAATAGATTCTTGGATCATGAAAGCGATAACTCATAAATGAAATATGCTTTGATTTAATAATTTCCTGGTAATTTCGAATATTATGAAATTATTGAGAATAGATTATCAACAATACAATAAAGTTAAAACAAAAATATGAATATGACTTGTCGGTGGCGTTATCTATATTCAACAAGACAATTCTATAATAATAGAAAGCTGTAATAAAATAATTCTGATTTATGGTGATAGATGTAGCAATATTCGGGAATGTTTGTAAAAGTCGCAGCCAATCATGCTTCAGTTTGTGGATCACGTGGCTAGCTCAGTCACAATTTTATCAATTGTATAGTTGGTGTGGATTGCCCTGTCATCGTTCAGTTTTTTGTTTTGTTTTTCGGATTATTTTGGCCTAAATAAATAATTTTTGTAAGTAATATTATTATAAAACAATTCTTCAACTATTGATTTATCGATCTATAATCAAAAATATGTAATAAATTCTATAAGAAAATGTTAAATACGTAATTGGCTGGTAACATATAGACGAGATAACTTCATGTCGCCATTTTCTTCAGTACAGTTATTTCATTGTTATTCGAAATTTATTTCTTTCATTTTATCAGTTTTAAATCAATTCAATATTTGAGTTGATATTGGTATTTTTCGTCAATAATTGAAAACTATTATATGAGTGAATTTAATGATTTTAATCAATTGCTTACGCAATCTAATTGAGTAGTCGTCATGAACATAAAAACAATAAATTTTCACTTTGTAGATGCATGATATTACTGTTATTTTCCAATAATTAGTTTTTTTTCCAAATATTTGCTAGATTGATTGTTTTTAAATATTTTTAAAATGTCTATATTGTTATTATTATTATTATTGTTTTGTTTGTATTTGTTTGGCAAGTAGTCAATATATTATTTGAAGAAGACCCCATAACGAAACTATTTTTACATAAAACTAATGCAAATCTTGATTTTCTCCGTAATGTATATTTTTCAACGATTTTATTTTTGTTTTGTTGGAGAAAGATTATCTTTTGTGGCTTAATTTGTGGTAAATAAGTTGTTTATCATTTTTCTTTATACAACTAATATTATTTATTCATTTGTTTATTATCAGTCTTCAATCATTCATTACAAATTAATATTTTGATAATAATAATTAGAAAATTACATATTTATGGTAGTCATTTAGTGTACCTACCTACAAATATTAGCAAATTGCGTTGTTGCAGTTTTGAATTTAAAATAGTTCGCTAAAGATGACGCATTAAATTTTTTGTTTTTTTTTCAAACTTAAGAACCTCGAGCAATACGCCTTTTTATTTATAATTAACATTTAAAGTTCATTTATCTTTTTGGTATTAGAAGAAAATACGAAATTTATGTAAATGAAAATGACTGTGCGAAATATTTTATTAAAAAAATGTAAAACTGTTGTTTATTTACTTGCTTATAAATATTTTATTTTGAAATAAAGGTGATTTCTTCATATTTGTTTCAAATTTTTCCAATAGTAACAACTGTTTTTTGTTATCTAGATATAGAATTCTAAAGGTTCATTTACCTTTTTTCGCGATATTGTTTGCTATAGATCATAAATTTAGACATATCAATCAAAGAGTTATTTATACACACTGTTATAAATTCTATACCATCCATATAGTACGATATATAT
>JAZBGZ010000145.1:6297-44221 GCA_037414795.1 Stenodera caucasica | reverse complement strand
TTGCACGATTTGCAAAAATCGGTCATGAGCAACAAAATTGTTCTTTTATAAAAAAAGTTGAGCGAAATTCTTATGTTTCTAATATTATTTCTTATTAGATTTTTAAATTATATTACATCATTTAGGATGGATTTGTGTTACTTTTAAGTAATTGCGGGCGATTAAAAAATTTCACTCTCACCATTAGTAATATTAAAATTTCTCTTCCAAATTCATATGTAATATAAATATCTAATGGAATGGTTTCAACTTAAGTATATTAATTTTTCTATTTGTCATTTCACCAATATTTGTGTAATTCTTAATAAATTCTAATGAAAATAGGATTGTTAGTATCGATTTGATAATAGTGGTGGAGGTGGTGCCCTAGATAACAGTTCTAGTACACGAACGACGGTGCAAGGATTACATTAACAAAACTATCATTTTCGATATGTCAGTTGAATTATTTTTAATTACTTTTGTTGTTATCTAATTCTAGGAGAAACTTATTAATTATAATTAATAGTTATTTTTTTTATTGAAGAAGAGTAATAGGTTGAAATATTCCTCCTCACTAATTTTAAAATAGGATAGTTTTTTTCTGTGACATATTGTAAGTGAATGTCTTGACATAGTTTCGAAAACCTTCCCCTCTTTTATTCTCTTCTTTATATTTCTTTGAATCAATGTAATTTTTGAAAATTGATTATGATTAATAAAATCTCTGATATCATCGTTCAAAATTTGTTTGTTCCATTATTGTATTTTGAATCGTATTTATCGATTGCATCAATAAATGAATCATGGTTTTTAGGAAGATTGAGAAGATATAAGGGGAAAAACAATGCATTGTCCTAGCATAGGATTATGAAAAAAACCTTATCACCATCCTTGATATTTGACCCTTAACAAACGTCGTATTTGTATAAATGAAAATTGATTGAACTCGTTTTTTTCCAAGTTATATTTATTATAAATGACGCATTTTACTTAGAAATTTACAATTTTTGACTTCTTTCAAATATAAATATATTTTTGAATCGATAAATGAAACTTCGCATTTTCATCATTTACGTCTTAATGATTTCAAAAAAATCATTCAGTCAGTTGATGATATGGGAAATATTCTAGCGATGCGTCAATTGTGCAATACAATTTTTATCATTTTTATTTCTTCTTCGAAGCTATGTTGTTTTTTTTTTTAATAATTTAAATTAAAAAATTATGACCTGGGTTTTTGTTCTAACTGTATATTTAAAAATAATCCCACATGTCAACGACAGTATTAGTGGGATCGCTTACTTCCTGGTAGATCAGTCAGGTGGTCTTTTCCTAGTCTGTTATTCTCTTTTCCTAGTCTGTTATTCTCTTTTCCTCATTTGAATTTTTTTTTTTTTTTTTTACAAAAATACTTTAGGTGTGGGTAGTTGGTTAGAGTTAGGTTGTATATGCAGGTTGAGCCACTATAGAATCAATCAACTACGGTATTTTTTTTTTTTCACAAATGCGTGTAAATAGGAAGGAAGAAGGCAACGGACCTTGTAGTTATGTCAACAACCTTTCGGTTTTGCGTCTGTTTTCAAACCAATCTATATTAAATATATATGGATAAGAGAGTGAACGAGAAACTTTGAACTAATTGCAACACGCTACAACTTATACGTATTAGATAGAAACAGGTTGTTTTATGACTTGTGACAGTATCAAGGACGTGCTAAAGGCCGCATTTTTTTTTTGGCAAACTTTTATTGAATTCTTTAGATTTTCTAAACTATATCCTGTATTGTTATAAAAGAAAACAAAGTAATTGTCATAATATAGTAATTATTTTTTTTTTTCAATTTCAGACAAATTCATTAGGTGTTGTTTTGTGACAGGGTATTTCCACTAGAACAACAAAACAAATACAAAGACTACAGATTTACAAAGTTGTTTTAGTGTTGTTGTTTTTTTTTTTTTTTTGTTTATTGATTGAGAAGAAGAAAGAAAATGGAGCGCGAATCGAATCCAATGCAAGCTTTTTGTAGATCAGGATGTGGATTTTATGGTAGTCCTGCAACAGATGGTCTCTGCTCACTTTGTTACAAGGTATTCTATTTTTTGCTCTTTCTATTCCATATTTATGAAGTTTGAATAATATTAAATAATTTCTAGGAGGCCCTTAAGAAAAAACAACAGCTTCCATCCACACCTACAAGTCTTAGTGCTCTCAGAGATACGACGACAGCACATCCAACTATTAGTCACGTTTCGTCTTCGCCTGTTAATGATCTTCCTGTCCAAGTAAGTAGATTGAAATTTTATTCACAATTGTTTCTGTCAGTTTAGTGAATTAGTGTCGGGTATTAGAATATTTTCAAGATATCAGTTAGTCTTGAAAACATTCAATTTGTTGTTGTTTAGAGTCAGTTTTCCTTGGTAACATACTTCAATATTTTTGGTGTGTATTATTTTTCTCCTATTCTATCAAAATCTTGAGTATGTCACAAAATTATCTACCTATTAATCAAGGGAATCAACAATTTAATGGTAGTAATAATGAGGATAATGATAACAATGATGATGATGACGATGACGATCTTGATGAGTCCTCTGATGAAGAGGACGGACAATCAAGTAATTATTTAGTGTCTGAGGTGGATAAATGTTCTGTATGCAGATCAAATTTGTATTAATTTTGTTTTTTCTTCTTCTGTTTTTCTCTATTTTGTCGAAACGACTAGATCGTAGATGAATCCGATGCTACAACTAACAGTGCGAATTCAACAACAAATCCAAACAACGATGGTACAACAACAACCACAGTAACAACTGAAGCAACTGGCACAACAGATGTTGATAATAGTTCAGATGAGAAAGAAAGTGATAAAGATGCAAAGAAAAAGAAGAATCGATGTGCCACCTGTCGCAAAAAGGTTGGATTAACAGGTAAATTATTCACATTTTTCCCAAATATTTAATCAATTTTTAATGTATTATTTTATTTTTTAGGTTTCGAATGCCGTTGTGGTGGTTTATTTTGCGCCGTCCATCGATACAGCGACAAGCATGATTGCAGTTTTAATTATCGAGAAATGGGAGCTCAAGAAATTAGGCGCAATAATCCAGTGGTTGTTGGTGAGAAGATTCAGAAAATATGAACCCCGCCACACAGTGCCATGCACCTAGCGAATAATAAAATTAAAAGTGAAATTATTGGACACTGTTATAATATGATGCGGGTGCAAATAGATATTTTCATTCTAGTGTAAAAGTGACATTTTGATAACAAAATTAAAACGTTAATATGCTATAACCGGGAGCATTGCAACATATACTAGTACTCTTTCTTTAAATACAAATTATTGCCACTGAAAAAATAACAAAACAAAAACAAATCAATATCTTTATTAATATTCTTATCAACACAAGTGGAAAATGTAATAAAATTCATATATATTTGTCTTTTTAGCTTCTTTTGTTGTTGTGTATATAGTCAATTTGCTCTTTTACCTCTGGGCCTTTGGACATTTTCAAAATTGGGCCATTCAATTAAAAAAAAAGCCAGAAAAAGTACGGAGAATCTTATACAACACTAATATCTGTGTTTTTGTCGAGAGATTGCTTCTTGGACAAATTTGTTTTCATTTCTTTTTGCAATTATATAACAAGAGAGTAAATTTGTTTTCAATTGTTTGTTAGTGTCAATTCGATAACACAAAGTAACACTGTACTGATTAATGTTTGATTCTATTTCTATCTTTTTAATTGTTAACGTTTTTTCTTTTTCATATTAAAAAAAAAAGTGCAAGACAAGCAAGTTACTTTGTAATTCGAATCGAAACTTAGCAAAACACAAAAAAAATATATAAAACATGTTAAAGTTAGTTAGTTTTCTTTTTTCTGTCTTCAAGCAATTTTATTATTTTCGTGCAAATATATAGAGTGGTATAACTACTGAAACTTTAGGTTGAAAAAGTGAAGTTATTTCAATGTTTTTGTTTTTAAATGTTGCCAACACTGTGGAGAGCAAGAAGTTAGTGTCGTCCTGTTTAAGTGCATATAAAAATTGATTGAAAATAATAATAATAATAAAGTTGCGTGGAATTTTTATCAGGGGGAGTGTTGATTTCTTTTTAATAAATATGAGATTTTTTGTAGATTTTTCTTTAAGGAAAACAAATGTCTCAACTTGACAAGTTGAAGAAATTCAAAACATAAAAATTTCTTTTGTTTGACAAGATTGTGATCATTATTTGCAAACACAATATTATTTACTTGCTTATCTTTGTAAATCTGTTTTCTTGTTTTTTGTTTATTATTATTATTATTATTATAATAATTTTTCTTTTAAAATTTATCATAAAAAGTAACTTATTACAGTTTTACCAGTTTGTTAAATAATTATTAAAGAAGCTTTTCAATGTATTTAGAATTTCAAGATCTCTGTCCGTAACAATGCTGCATGTAGAAAAGAGAGTCAACCTTTAAAATAATATTGATAATGTAAATATGTTATTTCGACATATTTTTGATGGGAAATCCAAATTCATTGATTATATTGTTGAATTTAGATTCACATCAATTTAATAAAAATTCTCTTACACACATACAACAACACAAAACTAATATCAAAAATTTAAAAATTGTTGGTAGTCAAAAACTTTAATTCAATTTACAGAAAACGGAGGAAAAACTGGAATTTTTTCAAACTATCAAAAAAATAAATGAAGAAGAGACTGGCTAACAATTACCAATTAATAGAAATATTTTTCGACAAATTTTTGCAGTAAATAATAAATTGAAGCAAAGTTTTTTGTCACTAACGCCAAATTTCTTCAGTGATGGACTAATAATTGTTAGACATGTGGTTTGTATTTAATCAGATGGTTATTCAATTTTTCTATATTAAAACAGGAAAAATTAGCTGTAAATATTTTTTTGTTGGAAAAACTGTATCACACAAGAAACAATTCTCAAGACCTCAATTAATAGAGTTTTGTTTGTTTTAAATTCGAAATTGGTTTGATAATCAGTTGATCAGATACAAACTGTTTATGATTATTATTACGATTATTATTATTATTATTATATTATATTATTATTATTATTACTATTATTATTATTATTATTATAAGTAAAGCCGTTAAGTGGCAATATCTAATAATAAATCTATTATAAAAAAGGATCTTTTAATCAATTAACCCAACAATTTTGAGAATTAATCAAATTTTTATTTAAATATAAAAAAAAACAATTATAATAAATACAGTTGTTTTAGGCTACCGATAGATTTTCTCCGTATCTGCTGAAGAATAAGCAATGAAATATGGTTGAGCATTGTTCTGATAATATGGTATACGACCCATCGTCGAATAATTTGATGGTCGTAAAGTGGCAGTTTGAATTTTATGTGGTAAAGTTGCCGAATATCCGTATTGTTGTAATTGGGGTGGAATTGCATAAATGGGCTGTGGCGCTCCCTTGACACTACAAGCACAACTACTACTCGTATTACCCATCATACCATTTGTTGTTACCATTTGTCCAGGATTATTACCATTCATTCTCAATCGTATTATGCAAATAACAATAATTAGAGCTGCTATGAATGCAACAACACCACCTACAATTCCGATAATCAACGTATCATCATTGTATAGAGATTGTCCGGTTGTTGGTGGTTTAGTTTTAGTTTTTTCTGTTACAGGAATCGACCATATTATTTCCGGTTCTGTAATTTTCGGCAATAATCTAGTCGACTGGCGTGTTGCTGTTGTGAACAACGTTGATTGTATTGTGGTTGTTGGGAATTTCTTTGGATCGCACGTCAACTCATCATCACCGATCTCGACTAACAGTTTTCCTGTTAAATATCCGGGATTTGTACAACGGATCGTGGTCATATGGGACGGTAACCAGCGGCGTAACGCTCGAGCGTTACAATCACAAACTATCGGATTCGTTTCCAATCCGATTATCCGCAAATCACCGCGACGATCATCGATAGTTACCAAAATTTGCGGACTCAATGTGGTCAATTGGCTGCCGGTAATGTCGAGAATAATTCTCGATGATTTCGGTACTGGGAAGAAAAGAGCTGGCGGTAATGATGTTAAAGACGTATTTATCAATTTTATGATAACATCATTGCCTTTAATTCCAGATAATGTTCCCGATGAGATGCTTTTCAATCTAGTTCCGGTTAAACTCAATTGTTTCAAACGTGGATGAAGTATTGATTGTAATTGATCGCTACCGATAGCTGCATCTTTTGTTTCAATATTCAAACATTCTAATGATGGAATATTTTGTAGTAGGCCTTGAATATCAATGTAGCCCAATTTGGGATAATTATAAACATCCAAATTCGATAGATTCGGTACGAATTTAAACGCAGTCTTTTCAATACGCTCACAATTATTCAAAGAATGTATACTTAAATATTTTAAAGTATCCAAGCCGTAAAATGAGTTTTGTGTTATCATATCGATCGGATTCGATGATAGATTTAATGATTGTAGATTTTTTAGATAGTTCCAAATTTTGGAAAACTCCCCAATATTCGATATACGATTATATGAAATATCTAAACCGTCTAGAAGTGTCGTTCTCTCGAATATTTTCTCATCCAAATTTTCGATTTTATTGAACGATAGGTTCAGGTAATTCAAAAATGGCGTCTCCAATTGTATTAATTCTCTAATTCCGGTACCAGCGAGATTCAATTCGCGTACAGTCTTTGGTTCGCCTAGTATATTGAAGATCGTCTCTTGTGTCAATGGATTGAATGATAGATCCAGATTTTTTATATTAACCATTATACTATCATCGGCTGGTATTTCTTTGATTTTATTGTAACTCAAATCGACTTTCGTTATAAAGAAATATTGTCGTTGTAGTGATTTTAGTGGCGCCAATTCGAATTGATTTCTAGCTAAATTGATGTTTTCCAGCATTTGTAAACGGGCACGTTCGAATATTGTTTCTGGTAAATCGCTCAATTGATTCCCCTCTAAATTCAATAATTCCAAACGTAATAAACCTTCGAAGGTACGTTCGCTTAAGCGATCCAATTTATTGTAGCTCAAATCGATGATTTGTAATTGCGTTGAATTATGGAAAGCCATTTCGTTAACGATTTCGATTTGATTGTTATTCATTAATAATTGGCGTAGACGTGGTAAGCGTGCAAAATCTAGTTCTTCAATTGTTTTTAAATTATTTTTCGATAAGTTTATAATTTCTAAATATTGCAGATTGGCTATTAATTCAGCTGGGAAGAAACTGAATCGGTTGTTATCGGCATGGATTTGCTTCAGACGTGGATGGATACGGAACGATGACGGAAACAAATAACTTAATTGATTATTTGAAATGTCTAGAATTTCCAAGCTTGTTCCCGTATTGAAAAATTCACCTTTAAACGAATTCAATTGATTGCCGCGAAGATTGAGCCGTTTCAAATTCATCACATTCACAAAAGCCCCCTGCTTTATATTATTGATATGATTGTACGATAAATCGATGATTGTTAAATTCGGCAAGTTCATAAAAATTCCCTCATTCACCTCACTAATTGCATTATGATTCAAATAAATTTCTCGTAAATTCCGCGATTTAACGAAAAAATCTGGCGTCAATACTTTGAAATCGCTCAAACTGAAATCGACGACTTCCAGATTTATCAACGGCTGGATCAGATTAGATGGAATCGATGCTAAGTGATGATTACGGCTTAGATTCAAATATTTCAGATTCGTCAACATCGAAAATGTGTTCTTCGATAATTCGGTTAGATGATTCTCGCTCAAATCGAATTGTTCCAATTTCATCAACGATAATAAATTGCCAGAGATCGTTGTGATGCGATTCTGGGCCAAATTCAGTATTTTCAAAGTATTTTCCAAGCCTAAGAAAGCGTCGGTGTTCAGAATTGTTAGTAAATTTCCTGCTAAATCTAGATCTTCTAAATTTTGAAAATATTGAAACGAACCAGCCGGTAATTCGCGCACAACATTTTTCGATAATTTCAATTTCGTTACGCGTTCAGCAATCGAACTCAAAATATCACCGGATAATGCGGCGATGCGATTATAATCGAGCTGTAATGACGTTAATTTCGGTAGACGGCCCAAAGCTGATGCTGGTATCAATAAAATATTGTTATCTTTCAGATTTAATTCTTCTAAATTGTTTAAACCTTCAAAAGCGTCATCTTCAATCTGAAATTTTTAAACATTATTATTGATTTTAGGCAAAACAATTGCAATTTACCGTTCTCAAGGAATTCACACTGATATCAAGTTTTCGTAATTGTTTCAAACCCAGAAATGTACCCGGTGCGATATTAGCGATATTGTTACGACTCAGATCCAGATTGTGGAGTTTGATCAGAGCTGAAAAATCATTGCTGTCCAAATTCTACAAAATGATTATCAATATTAATTTTTATCAAGTTTCTGAATCGAATCCGATTTGAACTGAAGCGATCACTGCATGAATTATCCCGCATACTGACCTGGATCAAATTCGATGACAAATTCAAATATTTCAAATCATTGACATTCTTCAGTGCAACAGTTGGGAATTCCGCTATAAAATTCTCCGATAAATCTAGAAATTGTAATGTTTCACCATTTTGAAATACATCACTATTAAATTTCGTTAAGCGATTGTAATTCAATTTCAACGATTTCAAATTATTCAGACCGATCAAGGCGCCACCTTCGATAATCGAAATCAAATTGTGACTCAAATCGATTTGTTGCAGATCGGATTGTGATTGGAGAGCGGCAGTTTTTAAAATTCCTGTAAGAAATATGTTCAATTTTATTTTTTTTTTCAATTTGGAATAAAACACACCGATTCTGTTGTGATTCAGTGACAGAATCTTGAGCGATTTCGGTCCATTAAACGATGAGCTCGGGATTGTCGTGAAACTGTTTCGATCCAAGTAGAATTCTTGTAAATTGTAACAACCTTCCAAAATACCTTCTTCTATAGCTTTGATGGAATTACCACTCAAGTCTAAGATTTGTAAGTGATTTAAACCATGAAATTCGTTCGTTGAAAATATCGGATTCAGTGTATCCCCCAGTCGATTATCAGCTAATCTCAAATCGGTTAACGTTAATTGTAGACCTTGCAATAAACGTTCAGTTAATCGTCGTAAAGAGTTGCCAGATAAATCGATACTGCGCAACGGTAGACCATTCGATGAGAAAATCTATCAATCAATCAATCAAATATTGTTTTGTTAATTAAAATGGATTTATACTTGTGTTGGGAGCGATTGATGGCCGACCCATCGTTGACTGAAAGCTACAATCGGCGCCCCATATGGTAATGATGGTAGATCCCCGGTGAAAACAATCCGATCACAATTCACACTAATCGACGGATTATTATCTAAAATCGTTTCAATTGGTCCTAATGAACAACTGCAAGGGAAGCGTAATTCGCGACTTATTTCGGAACATGGGCGGAAATTTTCGTCGGAATTTCGAATTAAATATATGAAAATAAGTAATAAAAACCACCAGTTCATCTGTAATTAAAAAAAATAATTGTTTAATTTGTTTTTATTTTTTAGATTTGGTTAACGGTTAATGTGTCAAGGATTAAAATAACGGCCCACTTTCAAAACAAATCCGGACCTGTTGTTATACAATCATTAATCTACATTTTGGGATAGTCGAATTCGATTGCTGAGTAGGAGGAAATTTACGGTCCATTCCGAAAACGTGATTGTTGCATATAAAAGTATTTTCTGGACTCTATTTCGAATCAGTGAATGTTTGAGAAATTTTAATTATTCTCACAAAAGGTCGCTATTTTTGTCGCGACCACTCCTTTATCATTCCTCGCCATTTCCACTTTTTCTCATTTATGTGGAAAATCAAATGAGAGATAATCTTGTCAGATTTATATTGACCGATGATTTCTCAGAAACGTTAATGGCCACGTACTGTTTGAATAATTCACAATAAGATGTGTTAACTCTTTTTATATGAATATAAATAAATAAAAGTTAACGGAAAATTGGCTTCAAGGTAGATTATACATCTTTACCTTGACATTTCGATTAATAGGCGTTTGTGTTAGAATTTTTAACAACTTTTACAAACGTACAGAAATTTTATTAATGATAAAAACCAAAAGCAAACAGTTGAGAGAAACGTTTTCTGGAAATCTGGTGATTGTTGGTTTTCCTTTTATGTTGTTTGATTTAATTGATCGAAACTAGAGTCTAGATTCTCAGATTTCCCCTATAAAGATTGTAGATCTTTCAATTTTTTCCTATGTTGTTGTTGTTGTTGTTGTTTCGATCAATTTCTAATAAAAATGAGGAAGAGCTGTTCGCTTTGTAAGATCCGTTATAACTACTTCAAGACTAATGTGTTCGTTTGAATTTTAAACAACAAGTATAAAAACTACTACTATTCGATATTATAGCTTCGATTAAATAATATAATTGGTGGAAATTATAGGTTTGAGGATTGTTTATTAATAATATATTATTTGAGGTTTTCACTTTGTTACGAAACGAAAATTTCACTATAATGAGCCGAATTCTACAGACAAGTGGCCTTTAAACGGTCCTCTTCCCAAATTTAGGCGCGCGATAAATCTGAATTTTCGAATATTTCAAATTCCAGGCGAACTAAATCTGTGTCTCGAACCAACTATTTTTTTTTAGAAGAAGAAGATAGAGCAGAATCGGATAAACAAAAATAAGACTGCAGCAGTTTCTGATTGTCTCCAAGAAAATGGAAGTTTGCCTGAAGACTTCGATTGGAAAACTTCAGAATAGTGGAAAATCTTAGTTTTCTTAGTATAGAAAAATCACCTAAACGAAACTCTTAATTTTATTTATTAATATAAATTATAGAGACGAAAAACCAGTAGATGAGCTTCTAAAATGACGAAAATAGCTGGAAGGTCTTTACAAATTTCACTATTTCTAAATTAATATGGGTGTGCACTTTGATAAATACGTGAATATTTGTAAATATTGATCTTTATGTAGAAAATCGTGAAACATGAAAGTTATTTCGCGATAGATTTAGCCTTTCAAAGAAGTTCAAGATTTAATTAAACTACTATAAAATAAATAAACCAACAGTTATTTTACAAGGACAATTACCAAAATTTACGCTAATTAAATCGCTGAAATTGATGATGAGGAAGAAGATTATAATCAGACCGCAAACTATTTCGATGATTATCTAGAATTTCCCACGGTTTTCCTTCTCTCCGAATTTCATTGTATAATATTTGAGTTGAATAGTCAACAAATTCTAGAGACGAAATCACGGATCGGGATCGAGATTTCGATAGAATTGGGCTTTTATTTTCAACAAATCACAACTATTTTATTAATTGTTGAATTTTTCCTGATATTTTTCTCGATAATAAGAAAATAATGTGCAATGTGTACCGAGTACAGAATAAATGCGGTCAATCACCTAACATTCCTGTGATACCAATACACCTTTACAATCTCCATGGCCCAAAGGTGTATGTGAATGAAGAATTCCTACAGAAAAAAAAACAGCCAAACACAACGAGAAAACTCGTGTCTAATTGTCAAGATATTGAGAGAGATGAACAAAAATTTTTAATGATTTATTCGACAGTTTTCGCAATTAAGCCAGTTGGAGGTGAGCCCCAAAAATTTCCAATCGTCTTCAATTTTCGCCCAAATTATAACAAAAGAGAAAGGACACATCGGCGGAAATCAGAAAATTGTTGCGAAACAAGAATGAAGCCTGAATTGAAAGAAAGAAAAATTAGAAAATTCCGATGAAGCTCCATAGAAATTATTTACAACACACTTTCTATTCTTTTAATAGTGCCAGTAAATTATACGAACTTCACTATAATTATTCGGAAATTTATATTTCAACTATCAGTTAGGATGTAATTTGTCTGTGAAATAGGAAATGAGGAAAAGCAATATCCAAAGCCACCCCCTTTTATTGTCCTTCGATATTTAGAAAGACTCGAAAACTACAAATTAGGATCACGATCATTGCGAATTTTGAAGAAAACAAGATAACTTAAATAAATTATAATAAAGTATAATATTTAGAATAAACAATACACTTTGTTCTGAATTTACCGCTAAGGTTGTTATCAATATTTAGAATAATGTGTGAAATATCACAAGGAGACAGAAAAAAATTGAGAAAACTGTAAAATTTCTCGCAAAATTTCATTTGTTTTAATAATAAATATTCAAATTATATTTACAATTAAAGCTTAGAATTATCTCAATTTCACAGTCGAATGGTTATTTTAATTCATCGATTATAATATTTTCTAATAGAAAAACATAAAACAGTTTAGATATTTTGCGAATTTTCTCTTTTTAATTCGACGTAGAAAACGAATTCTGAATTGTAATTAAAACATAATCAACAGAAAGTGTTCTGGAAAATTTGAATCTATAATTTCGATCTATCATAAAATTGCCTCGATGGAAATGGGGATTTGGATTTGTTCAGAATAGATGTCTTCGGATGAATGGAACAAGATAACACTTTTAATTTCGAGTTCCAATTGATGCTGAATATAATAAAATTGTGACGCCACGTCGAATGATTATTATCTCAATTGTAATAACAGGTGTTTGAAATGAAAATTAATGTGAAATTACAAAAATTCTCCGCATTACTCTCACTCATAATAAAGCTGAGATCTCTTTATTTACAAGTTATATAAGAATTTTGAAATTCATAAATACTGGAATCAGAACAGTTACTTCATCCAACTAATCCACCCAATAACTGTTAAATGCTATAAATAATTCTTTTTTATAATGATGATGATGATGATGATTATTATCAGTGTAGAATTTTTATTTATTTTCAGTCAATTTAATGCATAGTTTCGCCAAGTATATCGAGACTGGATCGTAAAGAAAAAATTTCAACATTACATTGATGAACGAATCGAAAAAAAACAGTTGAAAGAAATAAGATGGAGCACACCTAAGGATATCTTGACCGCTAACTTTTTGATATAAGTAGGTTTCTTGCATTATTGTCAGGAAGTTATTATCTTTTATTAAAAATTCTCTACCTCTCGAAATTGATAGTTGCCGAAAATTTTCATTGAGACAATAGTTTTCTTGGAAATTTCCACCATTTCTGATAAAATTTCCATCAGTTTTCTGATTTGACCAACAAATCTAGGACATTCTCTTTCTCTTCTATAATAATTTGATCGATTTGTTGATCAATATCTAGACTGATATAGTTTCTAGTTGTTCAACTGTTTTGGATACAATCGAAGAAAAAAAAACGTTAACTCGAATTGACCCTAATGAAACCATTTTGAATGGTCTTGGTTGATTAAACGAATAATTTGTCTTTGTTCGAGATAATTTAATTGTAAAATTTAAAATTAATTCTTCTGGTTGTAGAAATTTAATCACTCTACTGCAGGTACTTCATGTAAATGTGAGACTGTTATGTAAATAATACTCGAGACTATAGAAATTGTACTTGAAGACAAAGAAAGCCCTAGAAGCCTTGAAATAAGTGTCGTTTTATTAGGCACTTAGTATTTTCCGAAAATTCTACTCCCTTCTAATTATCTAGTTTTCCCCCAAATTATTACTTATGATAATCTAGCTGGTTTAGCAATAAACCTGTTCTTCAATATAAAAATTCCTAATAATAGAAAAAATATTCATGAACCGTTGTCTAATCACAACAATATTCAATTTTGATGGTGGTATTTTCAACAGTTCAAGGTGATGTAAAAATAATGATCGAGCAATCACCAAAAATTTTGGCTGAGCAATAATTATTAATTCAAGTAGAAAATCGGTTAAATTTGAATAATGGCAAACAGTCTGCGGTTTTTCTCATGGAATTGAATAAAAAAAAATCACCTGATTAATCGTGTGTGTTTCTGAATGAAAAATACAGTAATCTTTCGTTCTACTTTTTGATTTGAGTTAATTTCATCGGAGTTTTTCGATATAAATAATAATATATAATCAATATTTACCTTTGCGACTTTCTATAAATCTACCACGTTTTTGGTTTATTTAGAAAATCATGATCGATTTTTGGAAAATCACACTTTTCACCTCAATTTTCTCGTACAAAACCAATTATTACACTATCAACATTTTTAATTTATTTCTGTATTAAATAAATAGTTCAAATTGGAATTCTATGTTGTTTTTATCGTAAACTTATTCATACTAATTTATATTTAATTCAATAACTGTTGTCAACCCGGAGTTATTCGATTCCAGTTACTGGAACACTAAACAAGTCTTGTAAATGTTGACGACGACGTCGGCGGCGGTTGATCAAATCCGTTTTCTTTAGTTCATAAAACACAACTACTCCACCACTACCACAATCATCAACAACAATAACAACAACAATTAGATTTATTATAAGGAAATTGTTCCAAAATTATGATTATTAGTGAAACGTAAACGATGGAGCTGAGAGTATAAAAACACCTTTCTCTTTGATTTTGTTCCATCTAAACCGTAGCTTTTTTATTCACAGTTGGTTGTGTGATAATTACGATTTGTTATTATTATTATCATTATTATTATTACTATTTCAATTTAGCAATCGTGAAAAGAGAGCGGCAATTCGTATAGATTATTATCGATAACGGAAATCGGAAATAATAGAGGAAAATATGAATGAACTGGCGGAATTGAATGGAGAAAATTAAAACGTTCCTACAAAAAAAGCAATCTACTAGATCCCGATCTTCTTTTTATTCTCCCAAAATTTATGGGTTTTTGTTTCCATTATTTTTATCAAAATCCAATTAGTCTCATTTTCAGACAACCATTCTACTATAGATAACGAATCGAAAGCCAATATAATGAATTTGAAAATTTTTGAAGTTGTACAATAAATCTAGCAAATTTCGGGGAAGAACCGTGAAGGGTTTGGTAAACTGAAAGGGACAACCATTAGAGATGATTACTCCTTTATACATGCAACCAATTAAACAAAATCTATTAATTCTGTATATATCATGTATATAGTATTTGTCAGCGATTTGATGAAAATTTGATAAATATAGAAAACATGAATTTCTTAATGATTTTGATAGGGATAATTAACAATAATTATCGACTTTAATGCAACATCTTACAATACGAGCTACTATTAGAAATAAATTTAGTGTATTTGTTTATCAAATATTGTCTAACATGTTTAACGGCTATTCGATCTGTCAAATCAACTTTTAAATATTTCAACTTCTCGATAAAAAGAAAAATAGGAACATTAAGCTGATTGTTATTGATTTTCGTCGATTATATGTCTCTAGTTCAAGGTAAAATCAATTTTCGATTATTTATTAATTTCAATAATGAACTTGACATAAGTTCTGTTTGTTCACAGAATATTATCATATGTGCGTGCATGATGGAACATAAACTACTTGTAAATCAACTTACTGATAAAATAACAAAAGGACAATTTTTGGAAGCTTACGAACAAATAACGAAAAATTCAATAAATTTTACTGCGAACGATGTAATGCGATTATTAGTACCGTTATGCAAATTGTGTAATGATAGTTTGGAAACGCTTGAAAATATTAACGAAAATGATTTGTGCCAGTTGTTGTTGTGCCTTATAAACTTTATAAAAAAACCAACAGAGTCTCTAATTGAAAATTATCTACGCTCAATTTTCTTTATACTTAAACTCCTACTAGTCAAGGTAAGTTCGAATTTATTGAATTGAATATTAATTAATTGAAGGAATTTTAGGAAAGTTTTGCAAAAATTATTGATTTGAAAGCAGCATTAATACCGACTTTTTTGACAACAGAACTAACCGAAAGACAATATCAAGTATATGAATCTAGTTGTACAACCATATATAACACGATAGTTAAGAAATCACGGACAAAAGATAAGAATTTTATAAATGATTTATTAAATCTATCTTATTTGTTGATAGAAATGTATGAAAAATTAGACGATCAAAAACGATATTTAGAAAATATTCATAATTGTGGAGTGAGTTTACAATATCTAGAAATTGATTATGAATTATCACACAAATTCTACAATGACGTTTTGAACAATTCGAAAAATATAACACCAGAAAAGATTGAAATAACTTTAGAAATGTTCTCATCGAATTTCAATTATTTATTGAAAAACCAACAATTTGAGTTGGCTCTACATTTCTATGAATTTTATATAAATATATTCAAAAATATTGAAAAATCAAAAGAATTCGTATTGTTAGAACAATTGTTGGAAATTTGTAAATTTCTCCTACCCAATTTTGATGATGGTGATCAAATTATACAATCATCTCATAATTCATTGAAAATTCTATATAAAAATCACAATTCGAATAATTTCAAAAGTGTATGTAATGTTGTAACCTCAAGTGTGATGATTGTTACGCAATTTTACACAACGAATTCATCGAAATATGATCGAATTTTCGGAAATTTACAATATTTCAAATTTTTATGTGATATAGCGTTAGTTACGTCACAGTTTCAATTCAAATGCTCATGTACAGAATGTGATACTACAACAAAAATTTACGATGCTTTCAATATTTTATATACAATTTTACAATTTGGGAAAATATTTATTATCAACAAAAAACAACATAGTTGTCGAGAATATTTGAAAGAAATCCATATCTATGTGGAAAAATCGATAAAGTTTGTTGTGAATTTAAAAGAGAAATCTTGTGAGAAATGGAAATTGGCATGGTTCGATTGTGGTAGATATTTATATAATATTGGTATGAAACTCTCCGAATTTAATAATGACGATTGTTTGATGTTTTTGAGGATTTTCGTTAAATATTTATTGAAATTTGAAGGATCCAGTTCAAGTATTCTCGGTAGAAATTTTCATACTTGTGCCCTAAATCAAATAACAAAAATCTACTACAATCAGAAAAATTATGAACAATCATTATCAACAGTTGCATATAATATTTTAATATCGCCGGAGAATCGTTCGAGATTATTACTAAGTTGGCTAAAATATAAATCAGAATGTCGCAATTTGGATATTTTAGATAATACAGCAATACAAGAAATGACAATTCCAACTATTTTAGAGAAACATAATTATGAAATTTTCTATTATGATTCGAATTTCTCATTGACGAAACAACAAAAAATTGATTTATTAATAATCGAATTGGAGAATTATAAAAATAATTTCAAAAGTAAATTACCAATGATGATAACGTTCAAAGAGCTTTATGAAATTGCAGATGTTCTATTATCGGTTCGGATTTTCATCGAAACTTGGGGTGATGGTAGTTTGAATATACATGAGAATTTAACGAAATTATTACGTTCAATCATCAAGAAATTCCAACAATTTTGTAATGATTCTATTGATAATCAAATAAAATTGGCACATTTACACTATTTACAACATAAATACTGTTATAAAGATGCAGTATTGAAAATAACAGATGATGTGAATAAAACTTTAAATATGACATTAACAACAACTACAACAACAGATCGTGATCCTAACGAAGAATGCGATATAGTTTCATCTTATGAAAATCTAAAATTGAATCGTTACAATAAATTAATGAGAGATTTAAATAGATCATTAGATATCCTAAATACGATAATATCAAAAATTATAGAAACAGAAGAATTGAACAATAATTACACCACGATTAATTTTTTATTGAGGAAAATTGGATTCGAATATCGATTACATTCAAATCGAATCCAATCGATACAAGCCTGGCATTTATCATTAAAAACTGCACTTTTCGTCAATAATGATATAGCAATTATAGAATCTATTGGATTTCTAATTGAATTAACCGATATCAAACAATCATCAATCGAGAATTATATAAATATGGCTGATTCGATTGCGGAAAAACTCGACAAAAGTCAACATTACAATGAATTAATCAATTATTACATATGTAAAGCTTCCAGTTATTTGAGTTGTGATTTTCAAAAAGCTTATGATAGTTTTTGTAAAATTCAAGAATTCACTGGCACATTTGAGGATAATTATTTGTTAAAAGCACGATACAGTTTATTGAATCATAAATTTAGAATGTTGCCTTGTAAATATCAAGTCGACGGTCATCAGGATTTATCAAGAATCCATCGAGCTTATAATGAAGCTGTGAAATACTATTCAGAAAATACGAGTATTATTAAAAAAATTTGTCATTAATTAATTGATTGATTTTGTTTATTTTTAGGTAGTGATTCAATTTATGAGATGTCGATATTTTTTGAGATAACAGAAGAATTGGCTTTAATGTATCACAATTTACATATGCCGAGAGAATTACGTTGTTATTGTAAAGAACTTGTTTTATTAGCACAAAAATTGGTACTACCTCTACGTACATTGAGGTTATTATTTTATTTAGCTTACGCTGATATTCTATCGAATCGTTCAGATGATTGTGAAGTGAAAATTTCCGGATTCTCCGATATTTTATGTTTGACAACAAAAAATTCAACACCCAACAATAAAAATCGCCAAGATAATGATAATTATATAGAAATTATTGATAGATTGTCGAAAGAATTTGGTGAAATTATGTTGGATGTACCACAACAAACGAAACTATTCCAACAACATTCACCAAGCTCACCGATGTTCGAAATACAAACGTTCAAAATACCATCGAGTTTTTATCATCAAGAAAATTGTGAATGTTTCCCTTGTGTATCAGTGGAATTTTCGTATTTCCTATTGGAGAAAACTCTATTAGATTTGATGAGTAATGTTTATCAAAATAATACAAGGATTGCTCGAGATTTTGCTTGTGGTGGTTTGAAATTGTTTGAATTAATGCGAAACAAACAGCAAGTCTATTTGAAGAAATTCACAGACAAAATTCCAATAGAATTTCTACCAGATCTCAATCATATAAATTTGAGACCTTATTGTCATATTTTAATGGAATATGGGAATATTTTCTTACGAGCTGATGAAATTGATAAAGCTAAAAAAATTAATGAGAAATTAATATCATATTTATCGGAGATTAAACTAGGAAATGAGTATTTGATGGTGGAAGCCTTATCACAAAAACTAAATATATTATTGATGCCTTCTAAAACAAATAAAGTACAAACTACTAATTTATACGTAGGAAATTATATTAGTGATGGTCAAAAAACTCCAGAATCTCGACAAAATAAAGTTGCAATTCCATTGAAATCGACACCAACAGTTTCACCAAATCCACCACCAAAAAAACCAACAAATACAATACATTTCGATTTGGACTCACTTGATGATGATGACGATAAGAGTATTGTCAATAAAATTGAAAAAATTCCAAATAGACGATTGCCGCGCTATCGTTTATTTGATTTAGAAAAAACACCAGCACCATCAGCATCAACGAAAGTTTATAAAACACGATCAACAACAATAAAAGCAAAAATTAATAACAAACCAGATCAAGAATCTCTGAATATCATACAAATGAGTCCTGAGGCTTATACACCAAATATAAAACAAACAATTCAAAGTAATTTAACTAGTCGTACAAAATTACTAACTGAACGTTTACGTTCAACTAAGAAAGAAAATAACAATAATAATGATAGTGAGAAAACCGTGAAAAGATCCACAAGAAAATTGCGTTATAATTAATTAGTTGTACTATTTATTTGAATAATTCTTAGAATATATTTTTTCTTGAATCATACATAGTTCACTATAGATACAAATCCCGTTGTGTGTCGATAGATGGCGCTATTGCTATAATTGTATTTATTTTCGATAAATTAAATGCCTCCTACTTAATTCTTTCGTTGATAGGCTTTTTGAGAGTCGAAGTTTCTAGAGGAAATTTGATGTAAAAAAAGTGCTCGTCTATAATCACGTTGATTGGAACTGACTGATAATCAGATTAAATCGATTTTACTGTTGAAAATCTGATTAGAAAGATAAAAAAAAATTTCAAGACGTCTAACAGAAATTAAATAGAAATTACGAAGAAATATAAGTTGGAGATAAAGTGGAGTAAAAACAAGAATTTATTGGAAAAATTGCTGTCCTTATCCAACAAATTCTTGAAATTCCAATTTATCTCTACGAAACTTTCTTGGGGTTTTAGTGTCGAAAAATTGTAAAATATTTTCCAATACATGAAAAATTGGCCATTATTTCTCTTGTTTCTCCAATAATTGTCATCGAATTCTGATGGAAAAGTCTTGCATTGTTATCGTTTTTTGTTAGAATCCTATTTTCAAGTTCATCAAAAGATCAAAAAGTTTGACTTTCATCTTGATTGGATTTTAGATATTTTTTAGAACGAAAATAAATAGGAATTGTAAGATCAATCATTGTTGTTTGAATTGGAATCTCCTGATAATAACCAATCAGTTTAATATTGTACCTAAAATAAATCTAAAATCGATATTATCCGGCTAGACCGTCAACAAATTGCTTTTCTCAGGTGTTTACAAGAAAAGCTGCAGCGAATCAGTCTCTATATTTGTCTTACTCTATGAAATTCAAATTGGTTATTCAAATCAAGTGATCTTGTTATTTTCGTTTTTTAATAAATTCAAAAGTACGAACTTGAGTCGCTCCTACAGGAAGCAGGAAGTTCAATTAAATTACCCTGGAATAAAGTCGAGTGCTTCAGAGATTTTTTATTATATTAACTCGCTATCTAGAGCCTTATGGAACCAATCTAGAAATCGTTGCTTAGATTACGGTGTCTATTGGGAAACACTTGCTTAGTTCTATAGATGACAGCAGCTAGATGTGTTTCTGAAAGACTCACTAGGTGGCGAGCCATTGAATTGAATATCAAAGTCGAGTTGTTTTGAGACAACTATAATTAATAATCACTGGAGAAGAATTAAGTCAAACTTGCGTACTCTCAATTTTTTTCCCATCAGAAGACAATTAGTCAATCAAAATTGATAGTTTGTGGGAAACTTTTGAGTTTCGACAGGTCGAAAAAACATAACTTCGACTGTATTCACGAAAATTTTTCTTTCAGTTCGGGTCAATATTTACTGATAACATTTATCAATGTAAAGATGACATTTGAAGTAGATTTCTGTCTATTTCTCGTTATTTGAACATCCGTTTTTTTTTCAAACATGACAGGATTTTAGGCAACAAAACAACAAATGGAAAGAACAAACAAACACAAGAGCCGGTGAAATATTCCAATCGACAGTCGAACGTCAATGAACTTGACTTTTTTTTTGTCTCCATTTTACGCTTCGACTCCTATCACAATTTCTTTGGAGCCATTTATTAAAATTGATTTTTGTTCCATGTCAAGTTGAGAAAAGCGAAAATCAGGAATATAGCTTCACTATTATATTTGTTGTCAGGACATTAAGCCCCGCCTGTGTCCGTCCAAATGTGAACGACCCATAGAAATTTTCCAACGATTAATATGTTGTCATGGCGACAATTCAACAGCCAATGGTGTGGTTCGATAAAGAAACGAATCAAAATGAATCCAATTATGGGATCATTATGCTTTATGGTAGCTCATCTTTTTTGGAACGCACTCTACATGTTGAAAATAAAATGAAGAAAGAAAAAAAGCCGACAAAGTCGGAAGAATATTTACTTAAATCATAAAAGAGAGACAAGTATGATGTGTTTTTTGCGTGTTTAGCATACTCTTCTTTTATTAATGGGTTCAAGTAACAACGTTAAAGTACAATGCCATTTAATTCTGAAATCTCTATAATTTTTCTGAATTCCGCCTAATTCACGAACAATAAACCAACGCAACCGAAATCAATCGAATAAGCTATGTAAATCTGTATTAATGGATTCATCAGAACGAAACATAATAGTTGGACAAACACATTCAACATTATGTATACAGTTTCTATTTCATAGGCATCATAAATTTTTGAAATTGTTAAAATAAACACATTTATCGATTCGAACTAAACATATATGCGGGAAAGCTCGTTATTCATATCCTTAATATGATTTCGTCCACATCGGATTCTATTGAGCAATCCACTAAAGCTCTACTGCAATCAATTTTATCAACGTCTGCTTTACTGCACGTTGGAAATATCCAATTCATTTGAAGATTGAATTGAATGAGCCCCTTTTTTTCTATCTTATTGGTTGGGCAAAAAAAATTTCAAAGCTATTGTAGGATATGGAAATCTGCACCTATTGAGGATCGTAATTAAGTGCACAGTCTACCAACCATTTCTAGTAACTAGATATTCATGACTTATAAATATTGAACAACTTTAGTAATTTTCTTCATGGAATCGACGAGATTCACTACTCTCTTCCTCTATCAATTAATTTATGATTGCCTAGACTTATAAAGAGCAGGATCAGTTTTGAGTGGCTTTCAGCGAAGCCGTCAGATTTCTTTATGTTGATCTCTATTGATAAAGCCTCAAGTTTCTATTCAACTTGTATACGTTTATATCCTTCCAATATTTAGTGAAATATATGCGGAGGATATAGCAAAGATGACAGAGCGAACATCAATCCAGATCGATTATACTCGTCTGTTGTACGGATGATTTGGAATAAATATTAAAAAAAAATTACCATCAACTCTCTTGTTTTTGTCGTCTGTCATTTCAATTTGTTGCAGATTATAATTGCATTACGCTTCAAATTTTATGATTGTTCTGTATCTATTACACCAACTTTGATTTGTGTTGTTGTTGTTGTGGATCCGAGTTGTTTGTTGTAATTAAGGCAAAGTTCGGACCTTATGACCAATCCAGGTTGGCATTATCCGCACTCACACAACCCCAAAACATTATCACATTGTGCTGGCTATCCGACCATTAGTCCAATAATCTTCTTATCCAGCTGAAAGCTCAAAGCCCTCAATTAGGACCCATATTCAGTTTTTGTAGATTGAATTAATTGTTGATTATGAAGTCCATTTTTTTTTTTTTTTACCAAACTTAGAATCCGGATCCGGTCTTCCACCATAGACATCGAGTTCAAATGGTAAATTAGTTTCACGATCTTGAAAATATGGCAATCAGCCAACTCGGCATTTCGAGAAAGTTTCATTCACCGTAAAAATATTACAAAGTTGTTGGTTCTGTTCATGACATTATGAAAAATTCTTTTCATGATCTCTTCCCAGAAACTCCGGCAAACTTTAAATTAGTTCAGTTGACGTAATGTGAGTTAATTGCTGATCGCCATCATCATCAACAATAGGGTTCGCTAGTGGATGATGAGATTGATAGAAAATCGCACACGTGTCCTCGAAACTTTACATACCGGAAAATTGATTTGTTTTATTGGAATTTCGATGTAATCGGATGATTTTTCCGGAATTTGCCCCCCATCATCGATCCGCTTTTATATTGGAAAATTTAATTAAATTTCGATTAATGTAACGACACTCGAATATTAATACCGCTCATACTACCATAATCTGCGACAGGGCCGGCTCTAGAATTATAGGCGTCCCGGAATTCGAATTTCTACTGGATATTATTATGAGGGGATCAGGACCCGATCCGAATTCCATTCTATTTCCTGTATGAAACAATGGGCGATTTCAAAGCGATTTTCCATTAAATTTCCATACTACATTTTGTATTTTATAAAACTTTTATTGGAGTGCAGATAATCTCTTGCAAAAAGTTTGGAAATTTTTGTGAAACAATTGTGCCAAATTGCTTTTAAAAGCGCATTCTCTTCATATAAACCACATTTGAGGACGGCTCGCTATTCTCTATTCTTCGCATAGAGTTGGGTTATTGATCTGTTTTTGTTGCCAATGTCGATATTTTCGTTCACTGGAGCATCTCTAAAATTGACCCAATAATTGAATATAACCGAAAATTGCACGAAGTTCACAATAATTCGATATTCGTGCTGATAATTGGAAGCTAATTTAATGAAAATTTATTTTTATCGCATTTTTTCCATAGAAAAGTTATATTAGAGAGACATATTCGCTCTATTAATTCTCAAGTTATAGGGATTTCTGAATAACAATGATCATGATGATGATGATGATGACAGTTTCATCAAAAACAGACGAATTTTTAATCTGAAAATGTCGTGTTGAAATTCGTCAATTACAGAGTCAGCTCTCTTCAACTTATTGTCTGGCTCATGAGATATTCACCACCTCAACTTCCGTTCAAACTTCCTCACTTCCGTTACATTACGTTCTATCAACACTTTAGTTTCTCTTTATGATTTTTCCAATTTTTAATCTGTGAAATTTGCCTGGAAATGCTGGAATTTCCGCGAGAACAAGCAACAACATGTCCAGATACAGTAAGATAAATTGCAGGTCAAGTATAATCTTGTTTTGTTCTACTATATTTGTCCTTTTCACAGTAAATAAAGTTCACACAAAAAATACTACAATTAATTAGGAGTTTTGTTATTTTCTGTTCTACTTAGGGGGAAGATGGAAATGGTAAAGAAAACAAAACAGAAAACAACATTAAACGGACAGAATAATTGCTTAATTAATTAACGGATTTTTCGAAATGGAAATCCGATTCCAATTGGCGATGCAAAAAAACAACTGGCATGAGAAAAAAATCACACAGAAAATATAGAGTTGGAAATAATAGAAAGTTCATGTTATTGTCTCACAAAACCAATATCGTTCATTGTTTGGTACTTTTTAAACAATAATTTCGAATTGAGTTTATTGAAAACTTCCAGAAACGGAGTTGAGTTCGTATCGAATTTCACCCATTCCGCATTATCGGTTAACCCTTTTTTGTGTCTTGAATAGAAATCTACAGTTCCCTATATTCTACAACGATAACAAAACGATGATGAATTAATAAAATTGTAGCTTTTGTTACTGAATTTATATTATTGTTTCATACTTGAGTCATCCATCTGAATTTTGACAACCAACAGAAATGAGAGAAAAAAAATTGAGATGCCAAGACATTCTGTTTGTGTTGGAAATTTCAATTTTAATTCATAACATTTTAATAGAAACTGACAGAAATATACGATTCAATGTTGAATTACAATTTCCATGAAAATTCACGGAAAATCGCAATAATATTATGTTATAATATAATTACGATAATAATCTGGAGAATTCGCGAAGTTTAATTATAGAAATTTCTTATGAATAAGAAACTAATTGAGACCCCCCAAAATGCGTGCGTTCAAACTATTCGAATTAATCAAATGATATTTTCGGCGCAAAACTGCGTGACTTGTCTGCCTAATGCTCGCTTCACAATAGATCGTGAAACGCACGCGCAATAAATTGACATATGTCATATAAAACTGTCATCTGTCACCTCCTATCATATTTGTGAAGATCACGACTGAGCGCAATTTTTTTTTCCATCGTATCTACAGTTTTTGACAGCTGTCAATGCGCCTCCGACATACGACGTGATGTAGGACAAGCTTAATAGCATTACATTCTTGAAATTTATCGTAAACTTTTTAGTGATGTTCTATAGATCTGAGTCACAATTGTTCTACCGTCAATCATTTTAACCTATTGAGAATCACTGTTTTGGACGTGTGCTGTATCGTTTCTATTTTTCTACAGTTCATGAAATAGGCACGTGTTTGCAATTTAGTTTTTTGTCTATCTACGATTTGTTTTCCCTTTTTTGTAGTTGGAAAACTTTCCATGTCGATCATTTCCATTATTATTTGGAAAAGAGTTATCGAATACTGAGCTGAAATGGAATATAAATGAATTTATGAATATTTCATGGTATAATAATACACAATATCAGATTATTATTATTTTATTATTGTACATCAGCTTCATCAACTTCTCTACAAACTTGTATTTTCCGACTAATGAACGTACATTATTCGTATCTTCTACTGTAACATCTGCAAGATTTATAGAGTAGCCCTGCAATATTTACACATACTTGTTACAATTTATATTTATTTCCATTATTATCTAATGAATATACACCGTGTCCACTGTACGACAACTAGTCAAAATTTTGACTATTTACTCGATTTTTTGTGTTGTAATTATCGTAACTATAGCAACTAATAAATATGTCACATCAAATTTTACGAAGCAGACATCTTTTTGTTTGAAAATTTGATCAAATGTCAATTTACAGTGAACTTGATGAGGTGAATTTGATTACTACAAAATATAATCGTTACCATAGTAACGATAATACTAAAACAAAAAATTGATGACAGTGAATGGCAGGCGAATATTTGGATCAGTTGTCGTCCAGCGGACAGCCCGTAAAACGAAATCATCAAATGAATTAGGTAGTTAGTTGGTTTACGTTCCGCTTCAGTTTACCGTTCAGGTTGGAATATTGTATATATTTGTAATAGTCGAGATTTGTTAGAGTTTATTTCCAAATAGTTGGGAAATATCGTCAGTGGCTGGTTTCACCAAATATTTCCTTTTTCTATTTAAGTTAACGTTAGTTTGGTGTTATCGATTCGTTCGGGAAATATGTGAAGCTTAAATTTCGCCCCTTTTTTTTACGATCACTACATATTTTTCTATTTCAACAAAATCGCAATCTTTATCCCCATTTTCATGAGGTAACTGTCAGTACAACGATCACATTTTGTCGTAGAACGATTATTATTACAATGACTTTTATGTAATTCGGGTAATATCGGTCGATCTCGTTCTAAGAGTGAATCGAGATCGCAATCGAGACAGGCTTTTATGGAACTTATTAGGCTGCTTATTAATTTCAAATCTAATGAAGTCGGACATAATTTTGTTTATTTTAAATGTTGTCGACTTTATACGAATTCCTTGAGGTAAACAGAAACCCTAGCAAAATTGCATATACCAATTTCCCACAGGTCTTAAAAGAGACTGAAGAGAATTTTTGATCTTTATTCTCATGAGAAATATGACTTTATATAAAGTTGACTAGAAAGTATGTATAATTTTATATTAAGGTTTATAAAATAGAGGTATATAAACAACAACAATAATAAACATTGTTGTCATTTTTAATGAAATCTCACAAACTCCAAACAATATTATGCGAGTTAAATTGATAAAACTTGACATTGTTGTTAATTGAATTTTGTGGTCATCTTCGCGATTATTCCGATATCAAATTCTAATATAAATTCAGTTTGAGTTCGTCAATAAAATTTGTTTGGCTAGTTCGATAAGGCACGTTTCGAACTTTTTTTTTTTTTTTTTAATATCTATGTATGTTCAAGGGAAACTTTTACGATACTGCGGAATAGTCATAGTTGCTTATATTAAACTCCACTATTGAATAAATATCAAATAAAAATCGTCAAAGTTGAAGCTATTGGAAACGCCAAATCGGCACAGAGGCGGGATTATAAACGTTAAATAATAGATTACGAATAGAATTACAACCCGATCGGAACTTAAATTTTCAAAATTGAAAAGTTTGAGATCGTGATAGTAAAACGAAATCTTTATGGAATTGAAGGAGTTGGCCTTGTGAAAATCTCGAATCTTGGTCTCGATCTCGACCAATAATAGTCCAATTGGATACGGGATGGTAACTGCGACCAGGATCGAGACTCTCACAGAGTTGGAACTTTTGAAAAAGTGAGAAAAATTGCTTCAAAATAGCGATTTAGCAATAGCAGTCGAAAATCCTTGCTTTATATTAGTTAAAAGAGAATATTTGAGTGTTTCATCAAATTAGCGAATGTGTAAAAGTGCAAATACTCCAACATCTGTTTTGCTATTCTAGCAAATCTTGATCTCAATCTCTATCGACTAAAAGTAGCTCTATAAACGCTTTTATAACTGTAAATTCGTAATAATAGAGATCGTAAAGAAGATAAAACAACTCGCTTAAAGAATTTCCGTATATTTTTGGTAATGAAGTGGAAAAAATGATGCATGTTTATGAAAATGAGCTCTACTCCATGGTGTTCTAGAAAAATACGCCCAATTATCTCGTTCTTGTTATCAAATCATATGACAAGATAAATGATGGTGTAATCTTGATGAAAGTTGTAATATATCTGATTTGGAAAGCCCATATATCAATCATTCCAACAATGAATTGATTCTTTCATGTGGAAAGCCAAGATATATTATTACGTTTTTGATTCATTACTGATGTAGATCAAAATTTAATGTCAAGGTAGATTTATTTACTGTAATTATTGGTCATCGTTAAGGGCCAGTTGTTGAGACGACGATCTAAAAGTCTATCCAACTCAACATAAAGCAAATGCACTTTTACAATATATTTCAACTGTCTTTTATCGTGCACGTTCCCATCTCTAATATCAGAAGAGAAATTAACTATGAGGTAATAGTTGCGTAATTCTCCAACCAAACACGAATAAATATACACGCAAATCTACCGAAATGTTGTCTGGTTTATTTAAGTTTTGCCATCGAATATTTCGTGTCTTTGTTTAATTTTACCACAACCGCCGTCAACCGCTAAGCCTAAAACGGCGGGAATCTAGCTAGGCGGCTGTGATCCTCTAAGAAACTAATTTTCAGCACGATAATGGTTAATTATTTTCGCCTTACAAAATTTTTATCGAAATCTACTAGCAACAAAGACAATGGAATTTAAATTCAATCAATATTTTATATTATACGGGGGTAATTGAATGTCAGCCCCAGCAACTCGATTAAAATGTCCTATCAGCTTTTTGATCGGTTTTGATGTAGCGTTTGTCCATAAAAATCAAATTTATAATTGCAATTTTCTGCGAAACATCCAGGTAAAGACGCCATTCCGAAGTATAAGCACCTTGTTTAGTTGTCTCTTCGAGTTAATTCCGAATTACCATTTTTAGAACTCACCTCTCATAAATATTCAACGGTTTTTATTTAGTAAATCTGCAAAATTTCAGAGCTTACTCACTTCTTATTACTTGAACGTTAAGCTGCGCGCACATTGACCCAACCAAGAGAGAAAAGAAAGAAGAGTCCGGCCCTGAGCTATCTCAGGCCGTAGCTCGGACTTTAATCGTGCAAATTGTGACCGAGACCCGAAAATTTCGTTATAAAAATAGCAAAAGTTCGGACTAAAGATGTGAAAATCGTCACCACAATTTAGAGCTGTTAGATTACAGGATTCGATAGTCCAAATCCGAACTAATGGACCAAAGATTTGTTTTCGGCCAGCGATTGTCTTCGTTCTTTCTTATTTCCCACAATGCAAACTTTTTCCACTGATAAATCACCGAAAAAATATTGACGTGGGACCTATTATCGTGACAACAAGGGAACAATTTGAAAACAGTGGAAGAATTATTGGTGCGATTGGGATTCGTTGTTTGAAACAAAGATTGATTTTGTTTTTGGTGAAAAACAATCATTTGAGAATAATTGGAAAAATTCAAAACAAGCTCTATGATTAATGGTCAGTGGGTTTGATGAGGACATTGAAAAAGCGCAGGTACTCCATTTAATTAATTAATGAAGTTTTGCAGTTGGATGTTTCGTTTCCGTTGAATTAAGTTAGAGAGAAAAAAAAATAGCTTCAAGTTAGAACGTGGATAGATTCAGTTCTGTCTGGCCTTCTTCACATAATAAATCTCACTTTCTTCTCTTATTCGTCATTTCTATCTAAACTACAGCCCAGTCGAAAGATACATTCGATATATAGCGTGTTTTTGATGTTCGTTATTACAAAAGGTCTGAATTTCTCTCTATTTTCTTCACTTTGAAACCCATTCTAATATTATACAATGCAATACTAGAGGATTCCTCTATGATATGAATGCAAATCTCGTCATCGCAACTTTACATGATTGTTGTGGAGTCGGTTGCATGTTTCCCAACTTGTATATTTAATAATATTCTGGAAACTTGATACAAAAGAGACATAGATCCAATCTAATGTATGCAGTTATATTTTACTATTTTATTTCAACTGTAATCGATTGTATGGAGAGGCGCAAAAGATGATTTTCTATATGAAAATCGAGACATCTAATTAAAGGAAACGATAACGCTAGACGTTTTTCACAATTGTATTCAATCAGTCTATCAAAGCCCCAATCTTGACTCATCGAATCATAAATTGAATAGAATTATCGAACAATAAACAATAAGATTGAATTACAATTAAAAATTGCTTTCATTTATTGCAACTTCCTCTAGATTCAGAGATTCCCAAAAGTTTCCTTCCGGTGGCTACTCTCTAAATTCTAAAACGATTGAATAGCCATAAATTTCTCAGTTATCTTATTTCAAATTTGGCGCTAAATCTCTGCCAATTGAATTGGTGCATTGATTGCTTGATTGAACCGATTGGTCGAAATAAGCCGCGAAATTTGAACACAAATATTGGAAATTACTATAAATTCGTTACAATTATTCAAAAATCGGGACTTGTTATTCAGTAAACAACAATATTGACGTGTATTAATTGTGTTTTGTTGTTATTTACGGTTATTTTGAAATGGGGAGTAAACAGCCGGGAATGCGTTTGGAAGATTGTAGCAAGATTTCTGGAGGGTTTTGTTATTCTGAACACATTGTCGAATCTCTATTTATTCATCCGAGAATCATCTGTCAGGAGTGTATTTCAGATTCGATTTGGGATCGAATGAGTCGTGAGAATCGAATGGGTAATATCCGTGTTCTAGGGACGTTAACGTAAACTTTAGCGTGATTTTTTTCAAATATCAGCAATCTAATTATAAAATTGTTTCGTTTACTGTCCTTTTTATTACCGTACTATATTTGGAATGTAGTCTTTCTATATCACTTTATTCATTCGGAATGATCGTATAATTCTTTCAGCCAACTAAGCCTAAATGCCATTTAATCTAACCAATTAGTAACTGTAGGTAATCGAATATTCGCCATATTGAGTTGCATGGATGCATGTGCATTTATGCACGACTAGATCATCTTTCTTTTCTAAATCTACACAACTAACAACAAACGAGTTTATGTAAATGAATTCGTTGAAATGTACATAGAGACACATACACACACGCACGAATCGATACAATGTTCATACATATGTAGGTGCTTAATGTCAATTAGAGTAAGGCGTCGAGATGATGTGTAAAGTTCCAATAGATTCAAAATTATCAATTAAAGATATCGCATTTCAATTATAAGACATCAAGTCAGGCATAAATCCTATTCCAAACTATCTCCATCTCTAATCTCATTTGAATAGTCCAATATTGACATTTATTATAATATTGCAAATTCAACCTTCTCATTATCTCCTGTGTCTTATCGAATGAACTTAAGTCAGTTTAAAGACAATCAACGTTATATTATCGGTCACTGAAGTCGCCCAAGTTTAGAGTACACGTGGCATTTCAAACGAGATTGACCCGATTAATTCGATACTGTTGCGAATACAGTAATTCGATTTCTATGAGTAAAATGTCAAGTTCTTCGAAATTCGGTGGGAGCAAAAGGGCCGGTTCAGATCAAATTCCGATCGTTTACAAGGCTCTGTAACTAAATCGGCTATAATTGAGAGCTGAACTGAGACTTGAACTGAATAGCTCCTAAACTTCAAGTCGGAGATGTGGATTCGTCTGGAGAATGCTCGTATAGTTTCGATAAAAGCCCCAATATTTTTACAACAGTGCAAGATGGGACGATAAATGTACAAAAAGCTATATATATGTATTTACATGCTTGTCTAGCAAGCATGATTTATATACAGCGCAGTCCATATAATAGTAACAGCCGTAAAGTTGATTTGAAAATATGAGCTTAGATTTGGACTTTGAAAAAATACAGAGATCCAGCTGTAATATTGATTTTTGTGCGATTATTTGCAGAATTTTTCGCCTCCACGTTTGGTTAAATACAATAAAAAACAAAAAGTTGAGTATAGCCCAAGATTTGGTTATATTTACTTTATAACAGTTCGAGTTTATCTACATTTACATGTATGGAGTTTATGCATTGAATTTGATGTGGGCGTTTTACATGAAGTTCAAATACATTTTCCTAGTGTATTAAAATACATACAGATTGTTCATAGATTTTTCTCACAATCATTTTGCTTTTATCCTAACTGGAAATTCTATTCACGTTGTAGAAAGCACCACGAAAATCGCTTCAATTCGATATAAAGTTGATTTATTTTATTGAATTCGAAAACGAGCAAAAAATAACTCGCCCAGTTTTTGTATTCAAATAGTAGATCATTGATTGGACGACCTATATACATATATATATTTATTGGTTGAAGAAAGTATATCAATGCATCTCTTCGAACAATCTATACTTGAATACATCTTTTCAAGTCTTTGAATAGGGGCGACAAGATTTACATCGTCTTTAAAATCTACCTCGTCCATCAAACCTTCAACAATACAATTTTACGTCTATTACAATTTAAAAAAAAATGGAGAGATAGTTGGATGTAATTCGAACAGCTGGAAAACGAAACATACAGGATGTCCCTTGTACGATAACTCTAGCCTAAATATCTCGGCTATCTACAAAGCTAGATTTGAGCCTCGAAAAAGTTTGTGTCCACTGCATAGGGACTGGTTGAATTTACTACAGATAATCAAATTTTATTCGTTATACCTATTCCGAATTTAATTTAAATTAATGTATTTCCAATAATGGTGAAATTAATTGGTTTTGTGTTATTATTTTGTTTGTCGATTAGGCAAAAATCTAATTGAACTCGTTCGATTTGTGGTAATTTATTGATGAATTGGTTTAATTTTAAATGTCACTTATCCAATCAAGATCTCGTCATAATTAAAACTTTGTTAACAGTTTCGGTAGAACGATGTAATCAAGAATGAAGGGTCCCTATATAAAACTTGCCCCAAACTTTATCTCGTTCTCTCTCTGTCTTTCTCGTTGATACATCGTCCAACATCGAAAGCTTGTCAAATATTATCATCAATTTTATTCAGCTATCAAATCAACGAAGTTCAATTGTAATCGTTTTCGAGTTGGTTCAATTTCGTTTTATTTTTTTGGTGTCTTTCCAATAAGTGTCGTTTATGATGGGGTAATATGGCTGTTTTAATCAAAAGATGTAAATTCGCTTTTATAGAAATCTGGAAACTTTTGCTCCTTAATCGTAACTCTCTGATTGAAATTGGATTGTATGAATAATGGTAAAAGTTTTTCGTTAAAACAACAGAACTTTCCGCAGATGGGTAATTAGCTTTGAGTTTTTCCAACCACATAACATAAAATAAATTGTGGCCGAAATCCATCCAAAAAATTCCATCAAATACAATTTTATTTGTATTCTTCAAATAAATCCAAATCTCCACTCTAAATTTGACAGCTCTAAAGATGGAAATTGGGATCGCTCGATAATAGAAATTGATTTGAAACATTCATTACACCTCGCAATAAAGTACGATTGTCAAATGTTTATTCGAATAAATTGACACTACAATTAATCGAATCGATAAGCCACACGATCAATTCCAATTTAGTCAACAACAAATTAGCTGAATAAACAATAAACATTTCCAAATATAGTTATCGAGTAATTTCCCCATTAAAACTCGAGTTTTCTTTCAATATTCTATTACGAATAAATGTAACGTTGTGGAAATAAAAAGAAAACTACTATCACGAGCTAATTTTCCTATTCAATGTAGCTCCCATCCCCGGAAAAAAGCTTCATTCATTGAATCGTAATAATTTCATATAAGAGAGCCTTTGGGAAATTTCTGCATTTTTACATAGCTTCTATTTTGTTATCGTATTATCAATTTTTCGTTAAGGTGAATTTACACGAGAGGAACATGTCGAACACATCAATCAAAACCGGCCATTGGAAAATGGAAATAACATCGCCATGAAGAAATAACTCGATTTCATTCATTCGTTCCAGTATTAAATTGAAGATGAATTTCCAACAACTTTGAACTTCGGCTCATATTTCAAAAGATGTCGAAATATTCTTGTTGAAGAACTGGATCCTTATCTGATTGTGAGTAATTAAAATTCTGATTTAAAACAAAAGCGAATAAGATGGCGAAATTGTGTAAATTTGCGTGAGTATCACAAATCGCACTTCTTCTCTTGTGTAATCGATTCTAAGTTTAGAATACAAAGCGCCTTATTTCCACTGTGGCTCCCCAACAATATCGATTTCTCACACAACCGAAGAAATAACTTGCAAAAATCAAATATGAACAGCTTGTTTACAGATGAAGTTTAAAATAAACGACATTATTACTGTGTATTGTTAATTAATAGTTGTTTGAGCTTCAGCTTTTAACTTGACGAAAAGCAAATATTTTCCCGGATCATAGCTAATTATCAGTCCTTATTGTGGCTTGGATTAAAATCGACAACGAAATTCCACTAAATCTTAATCGTGCACGACAATTCGTGTGAAGCCACCTTAATATAGATTTAATAATAAACAAAAGAGCTGCATTTGTGAAGGATTAGTCAACCGAATTCAGGTGAAACGTTGATCCACAAACACATAAAACTCCGTTTTTAACCCTTTTGATGGGATCACTAGTTAATTTTTCGATGGAATAATCCGGATCCTCGCTAAACTAATATTGATTTATTTTGTGAAATATTCACAAGTAAACCGACACTTGATAGACAACTTTCTTGATTAAATTAACCCCATCGCAAATATTGACAATCACAACTTTCAATTACAATAATGGAATAATTGAAAAGAGTGAAGAATTACTGGAGGCCGGCTCAGCTCGAACGAGCCAAAACATGTGCTCGTTTAGCTATTAAATAGAAACTGCTACTGAGCTCGAATGCAGATCAAGCGAACGAGCGTTCTTGAGCATTCGTCTAGCCGATAGAATGCTTGTTCGAGAATATTCGACGATCAAGATGGCTCGCATTGGAGCTCGTCTCTTCCCGAGTCGGATAAAGATCGAGACTTCTCAGAATATCGTTGATACTTCACGAAAATCTGTTGACTTAGGAGCAGAGCTTTTGTTCTACAGCTTATATAATGTCAACAATACAGTAAATTGAGTTCAAGTTTTCTTATTAATTTCTGAAATTCCTGCTTTCAATAAAAAGTAAAATTTCGATTCTACACCAACCGATTTCAATAAAATAAAATTCGACTGATTACAAAAAAATTAACGAAATTCCCCCATGATTGATACGGCATAAAATTGTCTGTTTCACGGTTGAAGATCCCATATATTTGTGGTATAATAGTGGGAGAATAGTGATAAATATTGGGGAAGTGCGTGAAATTAAAAAATTCTAAAACAGAATTTTCCAATTTGAGTCTGAGTCGTACAATTTATCAAATTAGATGGAATAATCGAGATGATGGGACAAACATTTCTTCCAATTGGCCCCTCGATAATTAAGCATTCTGTTTCGTTGTTTGACACGATTTTTGATCTCCATCGATTACAATGACAGGGCTGCTATTGTGAAATAGGCACATATTGTTGGATATTTTTTAGAAATTTCGCTCAAATACGAAATTTGTCCCTATTGTTTCGTACAGAGATAAAGTTTCTTGTTTCCGGAAATGTATCGCACTCTACATTGTGGGGACAATGATGATGATGATGATGATGATGATGATGATGCGACAGTAGCAGTAACAATAACGACATAGAAAGGGTGATGTGTGTGATTAATGAAACAGACGCAAGGCGTCCCGACGTCGTCGTCGTAGTCGACGGCAGTTTGCAGGATTCAGCCAGGATCGCGCCTCTCTCTCTCTTGTTCAGCGTCAGTTCTGCTATTTCTGCAGGGTCGGTCGTTGGTTTATTATTTGATTCGGTCCGTTCGTTTCTCTCTAGAATTTCTCAAACAGTTGCTATCGGATCGCTGTCGAATACGCACACTCTTATTATATAAATTTCCATACAGTCAATCTACAAGATTTCACTTTCTATTTTACTCGTAAACAGTCGTGTCGCTTATAACGAACAGCTGTAAATGATGGGACATTAGTGCGAATTTCACAAAAATTTTTGTTATGTCTCCGAATTAATTTTTAATTAATCATTATTGAAAAAATAAATGTGGATGATTTTTTACGGTATGCATCGGTTCCTGTTTTTGGTCATCATTTCGATTTCTCTGAACCAACTCCATGTACAAGGTGAGATTTATTTAATTATAATAAAAAAAACACAAAATGTTTGTGCAATAGTTCGTTAGATAAATGCCGCATTAATTGGGCAATAAATTTCGGACGCCTTCGCAATTACTCCCGACTAGTACGGCAATAAGGCAACTTTCCACCGAACGTATCATTTTCGCGAGAAAATCCCCTAAGAGACGGAAATTTGCATGTTAACATTGGATTAATTCCAGCTATCCTACAATTGTTAATTTTTGTTATCATTGGTCGATTTATCGTTGAAAATCCAACAACAAAACTGAAACGAGTACAGGGTTGTATTCTAAAGCTCATAGAGGAGCTTATTCTCTCTCTAAGCTTCTTCCATGTTACCGAAATCTTGATATATTCAGCTTTAACAATAAACGTTCCCTGCTGAATTCCAATCAATGTACGAAACGAAATCCAGAAATTTTCATTTGAACTTTCGTTTTTCTATTTTGGGAACAACAAGAGCTTTCTATTACGAATATACGTATTGGGGAAAGAATTTCCATAATGTTTTTTATTTTTTCATTATTAGAATTTCAATTTCGGATAAGTGTTATAGAAAGTCAGTTTTTTTTTTGAGCCATGACGGGAAAACATCGTATAGAACTCAATTCTTATGAAATGGAGCATAAAATAATTTGAATTTTTACAAGAATATTTTCACATTATAATTCGATTTTTTTCCAATATTGTGGCATTTTAATCACTATTTCAAGTTTCGTCGTCTACAATTGAAATTTTGGTCGAATTGATTTGTATTTAACAAAAACTAGTTGACCGTGAAAATATTGTTTGACAGATCAACAGGAAATTGGACGATTTCGATCAATTGTAAATTGTCACAACTATTTAGTCAGCCTTCACACTAAATAGTTGATCAACAAAAAGTCGATGATCTAGACTAGTTTTTTGATTTTGTGGAAGATTATTTGCCTGCATAAATTATCCAAAAGAATTGTTATCGATATAAATTATGAGATGAATGCAGGTTTTGGGATTTTGAATAATAAATTGGACATTAGATATTCATAATGTTTACCAGAACCTCACTTTATCAAGATTGTCAAGATAATTATCGTTTAGTGGAAGGTTTCCGATACGAAATGACGAATTCGCCTACACTGGCTTGACGATAATGATGTTTACAATCGGAAAATTCGATGATCTAAAAGATGCCCAACTGTTAGAATCATTTTCTGTGATCAATCTCGAAGAATTCGGGGTAAAGTGACTTATTATGGGACGTCGGGTAGATTTCACAACGATTTTAATCGGATCCACAGTACAACGATCAATAATTGAGTTGATTTATCTTTCATTTTATAAAGAAAATCTATTTTCCAAATCGAATCCCCGCTGATTTTGTTTACGTTATTATTGCCGTTTTTGTGGTATTTTTCCCTCATTTCTCACTGTTGGAAAAATTTACGTTCACATTTTTTCACGTAATTAATGTAGTTTCTGTCTTTTGTAATTTCCAAGGATAAACGCATACCATCAACAACAAAACTCACCTAATTAAACAAGAATTCCACATAAATATTGATGAAATCAAAATTGTTGATATTCACTGTTGAAATCGGAATAGTAATCAAAATTTCGCCATTATTATCATCATCAACAACATCATCATCATCATCATCATCATCACCGTATATGATTTAAATAAATTTACAAAATGACAAATTAAAATTTCACACTTTAGCTTGGAGCGATTCAACGGAAGTTGAAACATTAATTTCTCTTTCAAGCTCGAAATCAGAAGAAAAAAACAACTATTATTATGACCTGGACCCAAGTGCGTTCACTTTTCTTTACAATAATCTCATGGTCCGGTCCTGATAATGCACGTCTCTTTTTTTGGAAATAGAAACAATTGGAGGTTTTCACCAATCATACCTTTTATCGAAAAAGAAATTCTTCAGTCGAGAGAAATTAAATTACGAGTTTTCTAATAGTTTATTGTTTA